>JBBPBX010000341.1:66035-104052 GCA_038048925.1 Garcialebias charrua
TATATATATATATAAAGTGAGGGACTGCTGTACAGTACATGATTAACTGGAATTGTTAGAAATATGTAATAAATAATTTCCTAATTATGAATCCCACAAAATCACAAACTAGAGAATTTTAAAAGAAATTTGGAACAATATCAATGCAGATAAATTAATCCTGAATTTCAGTACGTTTGTAATTATCACAAAAAATGCTCAACTTATGATGTATAAACTGTGAGAACGTAGAGAGAACAAAGAACAAAATAAATGTTCAAATCTGCTGCTCATTATGTTCACCATAGTAACCACACAACTGTGCCTCTCACTCTCTGAGGTTATGAAAGGCAGAAAGAATGCAGACTTAAAACCTAGCCTTAGTTGCTGTGTAAAAACTACGTCAGATCTAAAAAAAAAAATCTTGAACTGTGCAGCAAAAACTCTGATAAATATTTTTGTATTTCTCGTGTTTTATATAGAAAATACGGCAAGTTAAATAAAAATACTCTTTGATTCCAGTTTTGACAAATATTTGTTGCTAAAATACAACAAAAGTTGATTGAAGTGTGTGCTCAGCCTTCTGGGAGGATTTGAGAAAAACTCCTAAGGTACACACTTGGTGAATAAAAGACAAAATACCAACATTTTTAATGTACAAATAATAAATGTACAGGAAAAGGTTGTGGAAGCAAGAAGGGTTTGTTCGCAAAATGAAAAAAAAAAAAAGTTAGTGTGACATCTTCAACTGTCACAATTTGTTAAAATCTATGAAAAGCACTTAAAAAAATACAGACACCATGATTGTGGAAAAATATATTTAAAAAAGCCAATAGTCATAAAAGTTCCAACTATGTGGGACTTGTTTAAACTTTCAATAAAGAGATTCATAATAAGTTTGAAAAAAATAGTACAGAATGATTTTTAACAGTGCTGGGCAGCGCTAATCCAAAAATTAGTTCCACTATTTCTAAAGCGCTTATTAATTTATTTAGGTTCGCAATTTCAAAAGCGCTTATGTCTTAGCAAAGCTAGCGGAAGCTAATGCTAAAGCGCTAACGTGCAAATGGCGAACTACTTTTTTAAATCCAGCAGATTTGACCATTTCGTGAAACGGTTAAGCTCAGAAAACCTTGTGCTATAAAGTCAGCTAAGAAATATATTTTTCTCAGCAAAGAAATAATTGTTTTTACCGTGTTTTCTTGTAAAGTCCTTCGCTTCTGTGGCCGGTCGCCATTTTGAGCAGGGCAAATGGCGAACTACTTTTTTAAATCCAGCAGATTTGACCATTTCGTGAAACGGTTAAGCTCAGAAAAACCTTGTGCTATAAAGTCAGCTAAGAAATATATTTTTTCTCAGCAAAGAAATAATTGTTTTTACCGTGTTTTCTTGTAAAGTCCTTCGCTTCTGTGGCCGGTCGCCATTTTGAACAGGGCAAATGAGGCGCTGACGCGTCGCGTAGGCCGCTGAGAAACATCCATAAGTTCACCCTCCATGTTAAAAACTCTTCGTCTGACTCTTCGAAAACAAGCAATAAGGCTGCAGAGTAACACACTGGCTGCTAACTGCTATAGAGAGAGCGCTCTCTCTAGCCCCCCTTAGGGCGGGGACCGCTTTTTTTCACGGACCACATCCGGCGCTGACCGGATATGGTCCGTGAGCAGTCGTCCGGTTGATTTAAGAGCCCGTAAATAAGTTTTTTTGTTTTTACTGATAGATAATTAGTTATTAGCGGTACTGCATTTTAAATAAAAATAGCGCAAATCCGCTTATGAATTATAAAAGTTAGTCAATCCGCTATAGCGCTAACAAATTGTTTAGGTCCGCTATTAGCAGATTAGCGCTCCTTAGCGTTCTGGTGCCCAACACTGATTTTTAAATGCACTAACTGCCTTAACTCGCAGTAAAAGCTTGTTATACAACATGAGACATAAACCTACGTTGTGCTGCATTGGCGCTATAGAACCAGTGAGGACAATTAGGTTTCTCCACATTTGTGCTACCGGCAGACCAAGTTCTTAATTATTCTGGTGGCTGGATATCTTCTGGCGCTACTTAATCTAGACACACACACAAAACACCCCGCATAAAGTAATTAATTTATTTACCTGTGTCTCATGTCGGTGAAATACGTCCAGATTGGTCACCGAGGCAACCAAGCAGAAGCGGTTACACTTGGTGGTCTTAATGTGCATAATTGGTGATCTAGGAAGACAAAACACTCTCCGCCTGGCAACCGAGGTTAGAGCCCAGCAGGACGCGGAGACACTCTTCACCGGTGTTGAGAACGATGAGGGTGAAGGTGGTGATGAAGGGGAAAAGGGAAGTCCGGGTGGTTGAAGCGTTGCCTTTCCCAGGGTGGCAGCCAAACAAGGCGACGCTTCAAAAATGAAATTAGGTCTGGTTTATATTCTGGACCTGTTGTCGCACCTGGATACTTTCTCCTTTGGATTTAGCTGTGCTTTTCTTCTTTTTGTCGTCCAAGAAGCACAATACGAGACGTACCGTAATAAAATTTAATTGCCGACACACGGTCCCCAAATCCAGCTTTCAAGGTTAAAAGGTTGCAAGGCTTTTGCTTGAGAACCCGTGTCTAGCCTCGCCTAGTCTCAGAGAAAGCCGGATCTGTAGCAGCCTGCAAACTGAAGGAATGTTCCAGGGATCTGTGAATGGAGAGCTGAAAATGTCATCCAGCTCTCACTCACCCATTCTTCTCTGCAGCCTTTCAAACGAGCCCCTGCAGCCGATGACGCACTATCTCCTCCCCACCCTGCCTCCCAGCCTCATTCATGTGTACTGACAGCCAGTTAAATGTGGAAGAGGTATTTTTTTTGTTACAGACCAAACCTATTTAAATAGCAGCAAGGACAATGGGAAGGCATGAGTGTGTGCATAATATGAGAAATACTGGCAAATGTCGTCATCACTAAGACGCAGGACAAAAAAAATCTGCTCTCTGCTGCAATAAAAAAAAATCCTTCATGTCAGGATTTTTTTTAAATAGAAACCACGATTATAACACAAAGACACCTCAGTCTTTGAAATGAATACAGCTGAAGCACAAAGAGAATGAGACAGCAGCTTACGGTTAAGACTATAAATAAACGACAGTGTAAAAAGCAGAACTTGTTGGATGTACAGAACATGAACATGGAGGGTTACAACAGTACTGATGGAAAATATGCACTTTGATAAGCTTTTGTGGGGTATTAATAGCAAAGAGCTTTAAGTGGAGAGAAGTGTGTTCAAGTAGTCGGAAGAAAAAATAGACTGCACAGTCCATTAATGAACATTTACAATTGTTTGTGTCTGAAATGTAGGTAGGTCGTCTACTTGCATACATGCATGCATCCAACAAAACATCTAACCATGAGATAGAACAATTTGAAAGAACAATTTGAAAAATACTGAACAATTTTGGCTTGTTTGGAAGGGTAGCAGGAGAAAACCTCTACTCTTTAAAGAACATAGCAACAAAACTTAAATGTGTTCAGTGGTGGGCACAGTTCCACTAATACATATGTCAAACTCAAGGCCCGTTGGCTAAATCTGGGCCTTGTTAGCATCGTATATAGCCGCAACTATTGAAAGCGCCTGGGGAGCATTTTGGGGATAGGGTGTGCTGCTCAGAGACACCACGAAATGTGCAATGACTGGGGATCGAACCTGGGACTTTCGGGTCCCAAGTCGGCTGCCCTGTCTTTACCCCATCTCGGCCCCCATACATTTATTTTACCATACCATACCATACCATACCATTTTATTTATAAAGCACTTTAAACAGGAACAAGTCCACACCAAAGTGCTGGACAAACAAACACGCAACAGGCAACACAGACAATGAAGTACAACACGAAAAACATAAAAACATTGCAGATCATAAATCAAACGATCCAATACAAATCAGCTGGCATTGAAAGCGATGGAGTAGTAGTGAGTTTTTAACCGGGATTTGAAAACTGAGAGGGAGGGGGCCTGTTTGATGAGCAGCGGTAACTCGTTCCAGAGTCTTGGGCCTGCTACAGAGAACGCCCTGTCACCCCTGCGCTTAAGGCGAGTTTCTGGAACTATTAAGAGTACCTGATCCTCTGACCTCAAAGCACGTGGAGGGACATATGGGTGAATCAGATCCGAGAGATAGGCGGGGGCGAGACTGTTCAGCGATTTGTAGACATACATGAGAATTTTGAATTGGATTCGAAGATGAACCGGTAGCCAGTGAAGGGAGGCCAAGACTGGTGTAATGTGCTCTCTTTTGCGTGTGCTGGTTAAAAATCGGGCAGCTGCGTTCTGAACCAGTTGTAATCGTGCAATGGTGGCTTGACTGACGCCAAACAGAAGTGAATTGCAGTAATCAAGCCTAGATGTAATGAATGCGTGAATCACTGTCTCCAGGTGCTTTTTGGATAATATGGGCTTCAGCTTAGACAGACGCCTCAGCTGGAAAAAACAGGATTTGACGATCATGTTTACATGACTGTTGAGTTTCATGGAAGGATCCATTATCACTCCCAGATTTTTGACTTTTTGTTTTTCGGATAGGGGTAGAGCAGACAGGTCAATGCAGTGGTTTGAGGTTGTGTCATTGGGAAGGAACAATATGGCTTCAGACTTCTTATCATTGAAGCTTAAGAAATTTAAAGCCATCCAGTCCCTGATGTCAGCCAGGCAGTCGAGCAGAGGTTGAATAGAGCCTGTACCATTTTGTCTTAGGGGGAAGTAGATTTGACAGTCATCAGCGTAGAAGTGGAAAGGTATATTGTGTTTCCGGAAAATAGCACCGAGTGGCAGCAGGTATAAGGAGAACAAGAGAGGACCCAGGATGGACCCCTGCGGAACCCCCCATTTAAGAGCCGCCACTGCAGAAGTAAAATCATTGATGGACACACAAAAAGACCTGTCAGAGAGGTAGGATCTGAACCAGTTTAGGGCTGATCCTGAGATGCCCACCCACTGCTCCAACCTAGCAATGAGGATCTCATGGTCGATGGTGTCAAAAGCGGATGTGAGGTCCAATAGGACAAGCAGCACAGAGTCACCAGTATCTGTGGATAGAAAGATGTCGTTAAAAACCTTCAGTAGGGCAGTCTCAGTGCTGTGGAGGGATTTGAAGCCAGACTGGAATAGCTCGGGGATAGCGTGATCCAGTGACGTGCGGTCAGGGGATGCAAGTGAGGCCGTGCCTCCCCTGTCATCATGGAAAAAAGAAAAAATGTAAATTGAAAAAAAAAAAAATGTAATTATTGTATTTATCCTTTGATTTGTATTATAAACTTATTTTACTTAAAACTAAACCAGTTTTAAGTTATTTTTTATTCAAAATCACCAATTTTTCTTATTTTTCTTTAAATACTGAGAAGAGACGTTCGTGAGGCACCTGCTGCTTCGCTTCAACAGCCGATTGCGCAATCATTCAGCTGGCTGTGCAGTTCCTGCACATTTTATGTCGCTATTAAAATGTCCAAATACTTTTACTATATAAACTAAATTTCTATAGTTTAGCTGGTGAATAAGTATAGTGTTTTTGTCAAAAACTGTAGTAACGTGTTTTTTTTTGCTGAGCGATCATAAACGGCTGTGAAAAAGTGCAGTTCGAGGCTAGCCTCGCTGCTCCTGTATGAGAGCAGAAGGAGGAGGAGGAGGGGCTAGCCCACTCTGGGTTTCTGCTTGGCTGCACCTGCTCCGCTGCAGGAGGAAGTGTGTGACAGATTGGATCCTGAGTGATAGTGATTATTAGCTATAATTTTGCAATGGAGGAGTACATTTGTAAACTAAAACAATTTTCTAAATTGGATTATCGAGGCAGAGAGACTTTTAAAACTGAAAGCCAAGAAGGAAGACTTCTACAAAAAAGTCATCGACGCCTTTGTTCAGAAGGAGTGGCGCATGGACTTCATTTATAAGTAAAAGTAAGACTAAAATATTTTTTTCTCCAAATTAAATGTGCTTTTTTGTGTGCTACAGTTTGTATTAAGTCAGACGTCAGAGAATCTTTATTGTCATTGGCACAACATGTGGTACATATGATGAAACGAGATACTGTAATACACAGGGTCCCAGTTATATCCAACAATAAAATGTAAAAGAAGAACAGTAATAACATCTAAGATATGAACTAAGAAAAACATCAACTAACAAAACACTAAGCACTAATATCATAGAAAAAACACTCCAAACAGCAGCACGAACATGAGTCTGTATGAGCAGATGGGCACGAATGAACACAGCAACATGAAACAGATCAGCAGCAACATTATGTGATATTTGACAGTGATTATTCTGGTTAGATATTCATGAGTCTAACAGCCTCAGGGTAGAAGCTGTTCCTCAGTCTAGTGGTTCTACACTTGATGCTCCTCAACCTCTGTCCTGAGGGGAGTGGGGCAAAAAGTGTGTGCTGGGTGAGTGGGGTCTTTCATGATGCAGGTGGCCCTCTTCCTGCATCTGGAGGTGTAGATGTCTGTGATAGTGGGGAGACTGACTCCAACATCTTCTGTGCAGCCTCCATGCCACATGTTGATGCTGGAGCACAGGATGCTCTCCACTGCACACCTGTAGAAGGAGGTGAGGACTGAGCTTCTCAGACCAGCTCGTCTCAGCCGTCTGAGGAAGTAGAGTCTCTGATGAGCTTTGTTGATCAGGCTGGTGGTGTTGTTGCTCCAGCTGATGTAGTCATTCATTGTGTACACCCAAGTAGTTGTAGCTGGAGATGACTTCCACCGCAGATCCTCTTATGTTCAGTGTGGTGTGGGTTTGTGTTGTTGTTTGTTGTTAGCTGGACTCATCATTGTTTGTTTATGTGTAAAGATTGCTGATATGAAATTTTAAACACAACCCGTTAACTGCTTCCAATCAAATGGCGAATAAACTACTCTGTAGGGTTCATGTATATAAGATCTGACTGTGATGAAGTCAGTGTGCCTCACCAGCCATGAACCTCACCGCACGTCACTGGCGTGATCCTCCAGGAAGCACTTTAGTTGGGACTCAACTATTTTCTCTAGAAGTTTAGAAACAAATGGGAGTCTGGAGACAGGCCTGAAGTTGGATAATACTGACGGGTCGAGGTTTGGTTTTTTCAGGAGGGGTTGAACAGCAGCATGTTTTAATGATTTTGGCACCACACCCGAGGATAGATTTAGGATTTTGCTTCTAAACATAATTTAACATAGGGTTCTCATGACAGATGGTTAACTTTGATGCCAGAAAACATGTTGGATGTTTCTGTAATACATATATTTGATTTTGATGTGGAGGAGCAATGTCAAATGGGACCAATTAACTCCTGTTTATGAACTTGGAACCAAGAAAAGTTGTTGGATATCTGAATTGGGATACTGCAAACTTAGGACAGTATTACACTTTTATTATTTCATTTTATGCTTATGTTCATTAAATGTTTAGTGTTTTAGTGTTGGTGTAAATTTTCATACTTTTATACTACTATGCAAAAACTCAGGACAGTGTTACACTTTTACTATTTTATGCTTATGTTTATTAAATGTTTTAGTGTTTTAGTGTTTAAATGGTTACTGTTGCACCGAGGGACTGAGAGAAACGCAATTTCAATCCTGTGTATGTCCTGTACATATTGCAGTTCTGACAATAAAGTTGACTTTGACTTTGACTTTGCATCGATTGAAAATAGCCCATGACTTGGAAAAAGTTTTAAATTTTGGACCCTTCATGCAACTGAGTTTGACAGACTGCAATCCGCTAATAGCAGAACTAATTTTTCGTTTAGCTCAGTGTTTACCCTACCATTATACAAGAAGGTTGCCCCGCCCTGTCTACCGAACTCCCCCCACAACAACTGCCGGCACTGACATAGCACTAAGCTAGCAGCGTGCAATACAGATGAGCTAGCTAAAAAAAACTGCAAAAACTCAGGACAGTATTACACTTTTATTATTTCATTTTATGCTTATGTTTATTAAATGTTTTAGTGTTTAAATGGTTACTGTTGCACCGAGGGACTGAGAGAAATGCAATTTCAATCCTGTGTATGTCCTGTACATATTGCAGTTTTGACAATAAAGTTGACTTTGACTTTTGACTTTGAAAAAGGTAGAGGTAGTGCTCCATTTCCCTCATGCTGAACCATCTCCACCCATCCTTCCCGCTCAAAAACTGTCAATACAAACAGAGTGCAAAAAACAGACGTGTCTCTGTCTTCACTCCAGCCCCAGTGTGGACAAATATCTAAGAAGGGATGAGTGCCCTACCAAGACAAGTACGGTAACCTAGGGGAAACACTGTAGAGAATTAGCGTTTTCACTAACTTTGGAAACCGTTAGCGAAATTAGCTTTTCATAAACTAGGTTTTGCCAACTTTAAGTCCTCTAACCAAATTCACAAGCTTGTTCCTGTCTCTTGCGAGCGTGTCTTGAAGCGTTTGGCATGCTATTGACTTACTGCATGTACATGAAAAGATGCGATTGGTCGACGCAGCTTCAATTAGAAGGAGAAAACGTGACGCAGACCGAGTGACAGTCGTGATAGTTTTTGCTATTTTTTAAAAACCTGTTCTGTGATTTTGCATTAGCAATGCAAATTTTTTTGTTATCAAAATATGAGTTAATGAAGCTAACTTCTTGGTTAGCTGTGCCCACCACTGAATTTGTTTGATCTGAATGGGCCACTAGACTTTTAGAGCAATGTCTTTTGAGCAGATGAGACCCAAGTAGACATTACCCATAATGCACAACAGCAGGTTTAGCAAATCTAGCACAGCATATCGGCATAAACGCCTCATAAAAACTGTCAAGCTGGTGGTATGAGCTTCAGAATCTGGCTTGTTTGGGTCACCTTGCAGTTGTTGAGACCACCATGAACTCCTCTTTAGACTAAAGGATTCCAAAGTCAAATGTGAAGCCATCTACCCAACAGCTGAAGCTTGGACCTTACTAGGTCATGATGCAGAACAATGATCCCAAACACAGCAGCTAATCTACAACAGAATGGCTTCAAAAGAAAATAATCACGGTGTTCCAGCAGTCCAAAGTCCCTCAGCCTGACTGAAATACTGATGTGGGACCTGAAGAGAGCTGAGCAGAAACAAATGTCTACACGTCTTGAACTTGGGCAACGCTAGAAAGAAGAGTGGACCGGGGTTGCACTTAAGATTACTTTCCACACAAACTCTTCATTTTGGCTTCATTTTTCTAAATAAATATTGACACAATTGTGAAACACTTCAGGTTAGATTTGAACCATTATAGAACCTGGTAAAGACATAGTCATTTGTATTATATTACAGGCATGCATGATATTGGATTTTTGGTCAATATCCGATATTTAATACTTATTTGGCCGATAACTGAACCGATGCTGATATTTTACATACGTTTCTTTGTCAGAACATATCCCTCTTATTTAGGCTTATTTACTACAAAAATTGTGCAACAGCTGTAAGAGGGGAGTGGTGACACAGTGGTTAGAGACGGTGGGCCTGTGATCGGAAGATCGCCGGTTCAAGCCCCGGTACCAACAACATTAAAAAAAAATGTGGGTGGAAAAAGGTGAAACCCCCACACCTGCCTCCACCCTCATTCACCCCACTCTGGGCCCCTGAGCAAGGCCCTTAACCCCCACCATCTGCTCCCTAACAGGTCTCTCTTGAAAATGAGTTCTCGTGGCTCAATGAGACTACTGGTACCTGTATAAATAAAGGGTAAATGAAAAAAAAAACCTGAGCTGGTGACATATATTCAGTAACAGCCATATGACATGCATAGCACTTTGACTTTTATTAAATGAAAAATATTAAATGTTATTTATTAGCATTAGTCACCTGCGATGCTGTCTCACTTGTGAAGGCTTGTTCCAAGTTCTTAGCTGCAGTGTGGGATCCTCTGCACTCCTGTGCATGAAGGACAGGACAGCCTTTTTAAGTTTAAAGTTTTTGTCTATCCATTGTGCCGTAAGACTAATCATGCTAACAGGGCTAACATGATGTCCAAATGTATGTGGTAAAACTCACCCAACAAGTCGTGCTATCAGGTATTAGCTTCTCAATGACGTCAGAAATGATGGCTTAACGTTACGTCGGAAAAATATCTCAGAGTGGGGGACGATTTAGCGAGGCTCAACGTAGTCCATAAATCTTCAGAATCCAACATCCTCATCAACGAAAAATAAAACTTCCACACCGCCGACATTTTGAATTTTCCCCTCCGCCGTGAGATTGGGTAGGCGCACGTAATGTCATCGCAAATGCAATGTCATCACGTTGTGCTGCTGCCGCTGCAGGCAAAAACAGTGCCTTTTATATCGGCGAGTTATTTTAATGAAATGGCGATGTGCTAGACATCATAACATTGTTCTGTCTGGCACTGCAGGCATCCTTGTGACTGTGTTGTCATACAAAAACAGCGCCTTTTAAATCGTTGAGTTGTTTTGGTGGAATGGCCGATATGTAACTTCATCGCTAATATCAGCCAATACGATACCATGCCGATAATATTGTGCATCCCTAAATATATCGTGATACAGAACTCCCTAAAACTAAAGAAAAGTGTTGTCTTTCCTTTTCCCATGACCACTGTTCTGTTTAATGTGTCTTTATTGTGAATCATAGTTGTTTTTTGTGCACCTCTTCATCTATAGCAGTTTTTCCATGAGGAATTAGGGAATTAAATATTGTGGGGAACTTGGTGGCCCACTTGGTAGAGCGGTCACCTCTCAGCAAGAAGATTGCTGGATCTAATTCTGGCTCTCTTTGTGCATGTGATGGTTTTATCCAGTTTCCTTCCACAGACCAAAAACATGGATGTTTGGCTATTCCATAGGAGTGAATAGTTGTTTGTCTCCAAGTTACCAAGTAATGGACTTGTAACCTGTCTAGAGTTACTGCTGGACATGGCACCAGTGACCTCCACAACACAGAAAGGAAGAAGCGGCTAAAGATAATGGATGGATGAAAAATGTTGATATCCCCTGGAAACTTGGAAAAATCCATGCATCTTATGCAACACTGTTCTATTTTAAAAATCTCCTCTTGAAATAAATACTTTATCAGCAATGCAGACTAGCAACTCTATCTAGCATACATCATCTCTGACCTACAGTCCAGAGTGCATTTTATTTTGTCACATGACACCAGATTTGGTCAATACGTTGAAATGTGACTCACTGCTACACTTGAATTTTTAAAACCCTCCACAAAGCCCATTTAACTCCTGGTTAATGTGAAGCAGAACATTCTGGGATGAGACAGATCCAAATGATAAAATTAGCCTGACTCCAGACTGTCAGCTCATTTGAGCAAAGCTTATCAGGAAGACATAACACCGCTAGTCTCACCATATCTGGAAGGCCGTATCACTTAGAGCAGATATTCACTATACAGGTAGTCCCCGACTTACGAGCGCTCTGACCTATGAGGTTCCGGACTTACGAGCTCGCGAATTTTTGGAAAAAACGCAAAAAATACCGAGTTTTTCTGTGTTTTTTCACCACAGTTCGTTAGCTAAACATGTGGACACACGTTTCCGATCATTTTTATGCACTCGTAAGCAGTTTTTCGATGAAAAACGAGTGTTTGTAGTCGCGCTAGCAAAACCGTTCCAACTTACGAGCGAAATTCCGGACTTACGAGACACGTGGCGGCCGTTCCGAATTACGAGATTTCCATGTTACGAGCAACTCGTTGTAACGGAACTCGCTCGTAAGTCGGGGACCACCTGTACAGGAAAAATCTGTTGGCCCTAATGAGGACGTCTCAAAGCCTATCTGTATCTTGTCATTGAGTCTTATTGTTCTACAACACTTAACCATCTGCTCCCCGGGCGCCCTAGATAGCAGCTCCCTGCTCCACATAGAGGGCTGTGGTAGCTTGGTGGTTACGTCAGGAAGGACATCTGGTGAAAACTGCCAAGTCTTCGTGCGACTTACTTTGCTGTGGCGACCTCTGAAGAAGAAAGCAGCCGGAAAAAAAAAACAGTGAAAGTTGTTGTTTAAATGTCCACTTTGGCCATGACTGCCTCAAACGAGTCGGCGGGGGAGAGGGCGGGCTCTAGAAACCATCTGAGCACCATCGAACTGGTTAACCCACCATGTGAAGGTGCTGTTTATAAGACTGAGTTTGTTGCGGCTCCTCGGACTGATGAAGTCTTTTGGATGAAAGACAAAACGGCTCAACAAGAAAACGTCCAGAGGACCTCACTTAACTTTGTTGGATTTTTCTACCTGGGTTATTGAGCATGAATAAGGATGAATAAGGAAGTTTTAAATATGGTGTGTTGTCCTTTTTTTAAATCCTAAACTCAATGTATCGCTCAGAACAGCGAAAACATTTGATAACTTAAACTCTGGGTCAGAACCATTCACTCTCTCTCTCACATCTAGGGACAATTTAGAGTTACCAATCAGCCTAATGCATGTTTTTGGTCTGTGGGTGGAAACCCACGGATGGAGAGAACATGCAAACTCCACCCAGAAAGGCCCCAGGCTGGGATTTGATTCAATGACTTTCTTGCTGACGGGCAACAGCTCTACCAACTGAGCCACCGTGCCGCCCCTTTTAGCAAATGCAGGTTACAGAAAACATATCAAAAAGTTTTGGCTAGCCTAAGAAACTTATTTAAATCTTCCATATCCGAATGACAAATTCCATCCCTCCATCCATTGTCTACCCACGCCTTCTTTTTCGGATTGCGGGGGTCACTGGTGCCCGTATCCAGCAGTCACTGTGCGAGAGGTGGGGTGTGGGTGCTTCACTTTGCCCCTCACGTTTTTCAGTGTTGCCAAGTCCGCTTATCGTAAGTGACTTTGGGCTTGTTTTGTTCTAAAACTGCTTGTAAATCTTGTGAGTCGCATTTTTTAGGCTTGTTTTGAACGTGAAGTGGTTTATTTGTGCTTGACTTTCTTTCCGAGTGAAACTAGTTGATTATCTCCCGGCGCCGCACTGCATTGCGTTGTTCATGTCGGCTGACGTCACGATCCCGGGCTCTATAAAGTAAAAGACGAGTGGTAGTAGGTAGGTGCGCGCCTGTCGCCTCGCCAACTTGTGCGGGAGCGATAAACGGATAACAGGGGAGTGGAAGGGACAACCCAAAATAAACACTCATACTGTGGCCGACCACTAGGTGGCTCCACCGACACGCAGATGTCAGGATGTTGTTTTTAAAAATATGTTGGAAAAAAAAAAGTATTTCTGACATAAATGTATGTTACTCAGTCTAAAAAAGCTAAGTCTGGTCCTCTGGACATTCAAAAAAACTAAACAAAACAAAGCAAAAAAATTGTAGAAACGTTTCGTCTTTCGTCCGAAAGACTTCCTCAGTCTGAGCTGCTGTATTCAGCTCAGTCTTATAAATAGGACCCTCTCACAGTGGAGGCTCACAGAGGACCAGACTTAGCTTTTTTAGATTTTTCTACCTGGATTATTGAGCATGCATCAAGGTATGTTACTCAGTGTAGCATAATTTTGCTGTTGTTTATGTGTAATGCTATATGTATGTTTATACTGTTTAAAAACGGCCTCTGTTGTACACAATGTGGTGGGTTGCCAGTAGGAATGCGCAATATAAACGGTACACGGTAGAAAAGATAGACATTTAGCATTCGATAGAGATCTGTCTTCTGCCAGCTAACCGCAGTAATGCTGTGTCTGATGTAAAATCAGAGCTGTCAGATTTAATCAGTTGAAAACTGTGCGTAAGTGGTGTTAAAATATTTTCTTCGAGAGCTAAGTAGCGAAGCTACAAGCTACCGTATTTTCCGGTGTATAGGTCGCACCTTTTTATGTTTTTTTTCAAGGCCTGCAACCTATACACCGATGCGACCTATATATGGCTTGTTATCACTTTCGGCGAAACAAATTTTTAAATCCAGCTCATTTCACAATTACGTTCATTTATTAAGGAAAAGTTCAGCTCAGACATATATTTGCTATAATTTTTATCAAACAAATAATTGTTTTTAAGTGTTAATCTTCTTAAAAGCCTTGCTGTGCGCTCCTGTGGCAGACATTTGCAGCAGAGCTAAACGTAGGTGCGACCTATACACCGGTGCGACCTATCTAGGGATTTTTCCAATCTATTGGTGATAATTGGACATTGCGACCTATACACAGGTGCAACCTATACACCAGTAAATACTGCAACCACGTCCGGCTTGCCGTACTGTTGCCGCATTCGGACGCATGCGCAAAACGCTGTGTTCCGTCAAAAGTTGTTGTTTTTTTCTGTCGAAAGTTAAAGTAAGCATTGGTCAGCTTTAGAGAAACCTGCTCTCTGATCTGTGAAAAGAATGTCGTGTTGTGTGATTTTACTGCGAGACCCTCTGGTCAAAGCCACAGAGGAAACTGGTCAGGTCTTCTTAAAGTGGAAGGAGACGCCCACTAGAGGGTTGGAGGGTGAAGTGTTTTCAGTAGGGGTGCAGAAAAAAAATCGATTTTTCAAATAATCTAGATTCTTAGTCCTGGCGATTCAGAATCGATTCTAAAAGCCCCAAAATCGTTTTATTTTTTTTACATTAAAACCCAAAAGATAAAGAAAATAAAACCATATCTCATAGTATATGAAAGAATACATAAAATGAAAGGTGGCAGAAAGAAGAAGAAATCTTATTTTATCTGCCCCTTTTTTCAAAAACAAAACAAGTTCAAACAATAATCTTCTATAAGTAACAGAGCAAAAAGCTAACCTAATACTGGTTATTTAAGTTACAGAATTTAATGCATTCCTGTATTATTTGTTCCTATTTTTGGTATAAATATCAAACGATGCAAAAAATTGATACAATAAGGAACCTAAAATTATTGTTTTAAATAAATGTTCTATTTGTTTACATTGTTGTTTAATGTTTTCAGTTTAAAATTATTGTTTTAAATAAATGTTCCATTTGTTTACATTGTTGTTTATTCTTTTCAGCTTGTCAGTTACAAAACTGAAACTAAATTTATGACCATTTTAATAGAAAAATCGTTTCTGAATCAAAAAATCGATTTTGAATCGAATCGTGACACCAAAAATCGGAATCGATTCTCCAGACTGAGAGATTCGCACCCCTAGTTTTCAGTGTAAAATGCTGCTCTGTTGCTGATCATTTGTTAAGTGAAAATACTGGAAACTGTTAAGAGTTAACATATTATTTTGTTTAAAACATATGGCTAAAACTACATTTGATATCTTTCGCACTGTTTTGCACTACAAGAAAGAATTATCTAAAACTCTGGACCTAATAGTGGAATTTTCTTGATTGAGATTATTTTGTGATAAAGCAGTTTTCAAAATACCGTATATTTCGGCATATAAGTTGTAGTTTTTTGCCTAATTTGCATGTCCTGCGACTTATACGGTGAAGTGACATATTTATGGATTTTTCCCCCCATATTTTTAGACCAATTTTTGGCTGAGATATGACAGTTTCCATTCATTCTGACTGAAAAAAATGGAGCAGTACCACTTTAAAGGGCCCTCTAGGCTTTTTAGACCAATTTTTGGCTGAGATATGACAGTTTCCATTCATTCTGACTGAAAAAAATGGAGCAGTACCACTTTAAAGGGCCCTCTAGGCTTTTGATGACTGCAGGTGTACCTGTATGTGTACAGATATTTTAGAGCAAAAAAAAGTCCTGCTGGATGGACAACGTGTGCGTGCACATCATGCTGCAATTTAAAGATAAAATTAAAGTGTAACTCCATTCCTGCCATCATCCTGGGAGGCCTGACCAAGCTTCAAAGCAGCTCTGCACCGCCTTTGGGAGAAGTGGATGGTGGACGTAGAGCAACAGCTTCACTGCACGCTCCTGTGGTCATTTGGCAGCCAATCCATTTTTGGCAAAACACCGGCCCACATTTTTGGGTTGTCAGCGGTGACACGTAACATAGATGCGACGTATACGGCGGTGCGACATGTTTAGGGATTTTTCCACTTCATTGGACATAATTAGATTGATGCGACTTATAAGGCGGTGCGACGTGTACGGCGGAAAATACGGTAAATGGTGGCAAAAGGACACCCTATGCTTTTTTTTCATGCCTATTGCAAGTTTTATACCCAAAACATAATGTGATATATATCTTTATCACCACCCTTCACAATACATATCGTGATATGAATTTTATGCCATATCGCACATCCCTAGTTGCCAGTTGGGCTTCTTTTCATGGAGCTGGCTGCTTGTTTCTATCACGACATCTGGCAAAACTATGTTGTCGGTACGAGGTCGAACCTACAACCTTCCGATCCCAGGCTTAACTTCTGTAACCTCTCTGCTACCACTCCATAATCAGCTCAAACTGTAAATAACTTTAAAAAAACAGTCCTTACTATCCCGCATGTATACCCACTCCAACACACCTGATTTCAATCAGTAGATGATTAGCAGGCTTCTGCAGAACATAAAGAGGTAATTGAAGCTGTGAAGCAGGTGTGTTGGAGCAGGTAAACACGCAGGTTTGCACCAGGCACCAGGACTGGACACAGTGCGTTAAAGTATGAGCACATCATAGTACCTTCAGAAGGCCCTCGTTGAACAGATCCTCGGGGACTCTGCAGGCGATGAGGGCGTTCGGTAAATCGGTGAACTTGACGTCCACCGTGGCCTCCTCCTGCTCGGCTCCGTTCACAGCCCGCTGTACATCCATAACGAGAACCTACGAGTCCTTCCTGGAGACGCGGGGATTAAAAACCACAGCGAAGCTGTAGAAACGTAAACAAGGCTAACGTTACTTTGACAGCAACCACGGTGAACACGTTACATATGAGAGCACTTACAAAACAGATGGAGGTTCAACACCTCTGTGTGCACATCGGTGTTGTCCGAGTTAAAGCTCTAAAGCTGCTCCTGATGCTGTTAGCCTGATAGCAGCACTAGCCTAGCGAGCTAGCAGTTTGAGCTAATCTCAGGAAGCGTACACCGCTCCTCTTGAACAAACGTAAATTTTTTTTAAAAAAAGTCAAATATATATTTTTAAAATACAGCTGACGCCGGCCTTTGAATTATTGCTAAACTGATATAATTAAAGGAAAGAATGTTTTCTGATAAGAATTTTTTTTCTTCTTCGTTGGTTTAATGATGGTTGCAAAACCAGCTGTAATTGTTTTAGCGCCACTTGCTGGACTATAACTGCCATAAATACCCGTACATAAGCAAATAAATAAATAAAATGCCTTTTTTTGTTGTTGTTGAGAGTGAGACTCTGATGCGGGGGAGGATGTGGGGGTTAAATTCTGAAAATATTTTTTTACTATGGTGCCAACTCACTCTTCATTAGGAACGGGTTTTTTTAAGTAAAAAAAGAAAAAAGTACATAAAATATTTACTTTTTACTTAAACTGATAAAAGGGAATAATGTTTTCCGATAAGAAAAATAGATTTAAAGTTTTTTTTCTTCTTCTTTAGTTTAATTGTGGTTGCAAAATCAGCTGTACTTGTTTTACCGCCACCTGCGGGATACTGGGGATTTTATGAAAAGAGAGCTGTCATAAATGGTACATTCATTCAACCTTTATTTAGTCAGGTAAATCTTTTGAACCTCATGGGCTCATTTACGAAAGCGACCTGCTAAAACTAAAGAACAATGAACAGCAGTGATAGAATTTCATTAAACAATAAACAAACAAACAATAAACAATAGAAAACAAAAAGAGAGAAAAAACAAAAGATTTTTTTTTTTTTTTTTTTTAACAAAGTATCAAAAAACTAGCAAAACATTATAAGGTAGACGTATAAAATCAAAGACAGGAACAAATCTGCATTGGTTTTTGCCAGGATTCCAACAGATTCTGAAAACCATTTAGAGAAGTCAAGGTCGAGAGCTTCAGATCTTTTTGTAAGATATTCCATGAAGCAGGAGCGGAGTAGGAGAAGGCCCTTTTTCCAAGTTCAGTCCTCACTGACGGAACACTGCAGGTAATCATGTCCTGAGAGCGCACTGTAGCTGCACTCACGCAAAGACATGTAGGAGGAGATGTATGAGGGCAGCAGACCAAGAAGTGATTTAAAGATGAAAATGTACCAGTGGAAGAGTCTGCGTGAGGTTAATGATGTCCAGTTAACCAGTGAATACAGGGTGCAGTGGTGGGTACGATAATCACAACCAGTTATGAATCTTAGTGCACCATGATAGACCACATCCAACATCTGCAGGGTGCTTTTAGGAGCATTCATGTAGAGAATGTCACCGTAATCAATGGAGGGAAGGAAAGTCACAGATACAAGGCGTTTCCTAACATTCAGTGTTAGACATGATCTGTTTCTGAAAAAGAAACCCAGTTTAACTTTCAATTTCTTCACTAGGTTTTCCACGTGGAGTTTAAAAGAGAGATGTGAATCGATCAGGATACCCAGATATTTATAGGAATCAACAAACTCAATAGGGACACCATTTGAAGATAAAATCAGAGGAGGATCTGCTGGAACCGCCTTCCTATTTGAAAAAAACATCCCTTTTGTTTTATCAGCATTTAGGACAAGTTTGAGACGGAACAAATCTGACTGGATGATGTCAAAAGCGGATTGTAGTAACTGGAAAGCCTTAGCTACTGTTTTAGCTCGGCAATAAACAACTGTATCATCAGCATAGAAATGTAAGGATGCATCAGGGATGCAGTGACCTACATTAGCTATGTAGATTGTAAAGAGAGTTGGTCCTAAAACTGAGCCTTGTGGTACACCATTTTTAACTGTTAAATAGCTGGAAGAAGCACCGTTATGTTGAACACATTGCCTCCGATTGGAAAGATAGTTAGAAAACCAACCGATGGTGTGATCAGAGAAACCGATTTCTGAGAGCTTATGACACAGGATGTTATGATCCACAGTGTCAAAAGCTTTAGACAGGTCTAAGAAAAGTGCAGCACAATAGTCCTTAGCATCCAATGCTTCAACAACATCATTCAGAACCTTCAGAGAAGCAGTTGTTGTGCTGTGTTTTTTCCTGAAACCAGATTGATGGAGAGGTAAGATGTTAAATGAGTCCAGATAGTTTTTGATCTGAGAGTTTATCAGTTTTTCTTGAACCTTGGCTAAGATGCAGAGTTTAGAGATCGGTCGATAATTGTTCAATGAGGTGGGGTCACCTCCCTTCAGCAAAGGAAGAACAAAGGCTGTTTTCCAAGCATCCGGAATGGTGTTTTGGCTTATGGATAGATTAAAGATGTTGGTCACAGGGACTGTGATGAACATAAATACAGTAAATAAATTAAATACATTTTTTGTTGTTGAAATTCTGAGGGGGGCGGGAGTAAATTCTGAAAATAATTATTTTACTATGGTGCCAACACTCACTCTTCATTAGGAACAGTTTTTTTTTCTTTTTAATCAAAGTATAAAAATAAAAAAAGTAAATAGCACGAAAACGGCTGTCAAGTGTCCAAAAATCTTTTAACAGAACTCTTCAGGGGATTTCTTTTTTTTTTCCAGATGGGTATGATACATCAACTCTCTTATCCAATGTTCTAGGAACAGGTTATTGACTGGGGGAAAGTGTATTTTTTATCATTACATTGTTTTTCCAAAAATAACATGTTTTGTGCTCAATTTTTCCACTTATGACATCCGAAGAGAGATTATACTGTATATTGCACAGATAAAGCTTAATTGAATTTCTTTAAAATGTTTTTTCTTGTTAATTTGTTTTTGTCAAACAAATGGAAACAGTTTGGTCTACTGAAAACCCATTGAGTATTTTTCTATTAAAGGTTCTTTTCCTCAGAGAGCCAGTAAAAGTGGATCCCTCCTTGCTTTTTTCTTACCTTTCTGGCAGCACAAACATATTTTTGAATGCCATAAGAAAATATCTTCCCATATTGTTTCCCAATATTCCTGCCATTATTTAATAAAATGTGACCGTTAACTTTACTTTCTGCCTCACTTAAAGAACACTGAAGTTCAGACCGGAATGATCATTTATTAATCATTTTTGTTTCCATCTACTCCTAATTTAATCAAAACCAACAAAAAAAGTCCTTTAGTTTGAATATTATCTAACACATGTTATGATAAAACTGATAAATTATATCTTGTTGAGCTAATAATAGCCAGTATTGCAAGGCATTCTAGATGTAAGAAAATTATGCTCTTTGATCTAAGTCTAAAAGTATTGCCACAAATTCAGCTGTATAAACTGATTAAAATATATGCAGTTATAAACTTTTTTAAATACAATAACCTATTAATGTTCCTACAAAACATTTCTTATCTTACCTGTAAAACCCAGTACATACATTGAACATTCACCACACATATGGAAGAAAGGGCCTGTGGTCAATTGAGATTAAAATTGAACATTTTGTAGCCAAATGAAAACTTTACACCTCTCGCCATGCTAAGGACACCATTTCTACATCAATGCATGGCAGCGGCAGCATCATGAATCTGTAACGTTTTTCTGGTCAGAGTTAATGGAAAGATGAATGGAGCAAAAATACAGAGAAGGAAACCTGTTTGAGTCTTTCAAACATTCATAACCGGGATGAAGAATCCCTGGTTTGATTTAAAGATTGTTGCACCAACGTGAAGGAGCTGGAGCAGTTTGCTCCTGGACAATGGACAAACATTCTAGTAGTTAAATGGACCAAAGTTGAAGACACATACCTGAACAACTTGCTGCTGTTTTTGATAAAAGTGGGAAATACTTCAGCACATTCATGTTTTCTGTTGTTTATTAGAGAAAAGATCAGGCTCCATGGCTGCCAAGGAGAGAACTACGTGGTGGAATAAGCTAATTAAAAAGTCAAGTCCAATATTGTGCATGTTTGTTAAGATTAGGGTGCAAGTTGTTTTCATAAGACAAAAGGGTTTTCATGAAAATTCCTCTCAGGTGGTGCTGTTCCCCGGGTGGCAGAGGGGTTTAAGTCTCCGGTCATGTGGGGATAAGCCATCATTTAATCGCCTGAGGAGAGAGAGAGAGAAAGAGAGAGGCAGTGTGAAAGAGAGAGATTGTTGCTACGGATGTTTTACTGTTTTGGACAGACCGTACGGTAAAAGGAGCTTCGGGTCTTCAAGGAAAGAGTCAAAGGGCGCCTGTTCCAAACAGTTCAGGTGAATAATGTTGGCGTCTTAGATTTTTAAACATGTTGAAGTTTCTTTAGCCTTTCAGAAGACTTCTGTCAATACAATACAAGAGGATGGCACAAGTTTTCCACCGTCTTTGGAGTTTCAAGGAAGTTCTAGGATTTGGGAGCTCGTGAAGTTGTGAAGTCTTTTTTTGCTGCAGTTTACTTCAGGAAAAAAATAGATTTATTTTCTTCAAGTTTTTATGTGACTAGAGGCTTTAAAAATTCCTGGACTTTGGATAAACCCTATTATTAACAAACGACTCAACACTGGACCAATATTGGAGACTAGGATTTTATTTTTATTTTTACCTTGGACCATCAAAACCCAACTTAATTTTCTCTGGAACGCTTCACAAATCTAATTTATTGCGGAGAAAAAAGAAACCTGATCTGCATTTCTTCCTGACATAAGTGAATATTTGTCAAACTTTCTCAATGGCTCAGTCACGCTCCTGTTCCAATCCTGACCTGTACAACGGAGCCATTGTCTGCAATCCACTGGTCTTTTGTTCAGATCTGGATTCTCCAACAGGTGGTGAAGACGTGGAACTAGCAGAGGAAGTAGGAGAAGATGCCTTGTTATTTACTGAAGAAGGACAAGTTGAGGGTGATGATGATGACAGCAGAGGAAGAAGTGAAACTGGGGCCATTTGTGTTATCGAAGTAGCCGTAAGCGAAGTAACTCAAGAGGTTGAGGAAAGTTACAGCAAACAAGATGAAGACCAGATTAGCCAAAGAAATGCGGGTGATCAAGAGCAGGAAGAGATGGACGTAAAAATAACAAAGGAGGAAAGTGAGAACGTGCAGACCATGAATGAATGTTCTCTGGTATCAGCAGAGATTAAGAATCAGCAAATACTACAATGTAAAGAAGAAACAGAAGAGGAAAAACTTGATCCAAAGGAGGCAATAGCAACTGTTGAAGCAAATCAAGAAATGGAAAATCTTGACAAGGTCTCGAATTATGACGAGCGATTTCAACAAATTGATGCTCCGGTCAGAGAAAGAGCAGAAGGTGCGCAGTTGTGTGACACAAACACAACTGGAGTTATTACTTTGCTAACAACTGAAAATGTGTGGGAAATTCCTGATGATGTGGAAAGTCAAGTGAACACAGCAATAAGTGAACAAGTTACAACTCAAAGCAATTTGACCTTTTGTAGCAATGACACTACTGAACCAATTGACCCAGCTGAAGCTATCATCAGTCAGGTCAACCAACTAACCACTAAGCTTCAAGTAGAACTGAAATACACTGACCAGAACAACTACCACCTTATAACACAGAGAGCTAACACTGATAACATGAAGGAAGAGGATATCGCAATAGAGGCAATGACTGAGAATAAGGAGGTCCAAGAAACCAGGATAGATGGAATGTCTGCTTCTGATGAAGACCTTTCTGAAAATGTTTTAGAAACAGGAGGAACAGCAAATATAATAGTGGAACAGCTAGAGCTGGCCACTTTTAAAAAGCAGTCACTGTCAGAAGAATGGACCGAAGACACTTTCGTGAAAGGGCTCGATCAGAAGGAGAGCGAGGAAGAGAACGCTCATAAGATTGGAGTTGCTCTTCTAGAAGGAAGAAAGATAGGTGAGGAAGTTGATAGAAAGTTGGTTGAAGAGAAAGAAAAAGAAAATGTGGAAACGCAAGGAACAACCTTTCTTCAGGTTGACAACCAGGCAATAGAGATTCATCCAGAAGCAGTGGTGCACGATGTGGAGAAGGCGTCTGTAGACGAGCAAAGAGTTGAGAATTTTGAGATGGCAGAGGTGTTTGAACTAAAAGAAAGGGCTTACCTAAATCCAATAGCAAGTGAAGTCCCATTAAAAGAAAACAAATCGACAGGAGCCGCAGAAGGCAATTTACAGAAGCATCCTTTGAAAGTCCTTAAACGATTAGGGACAGATTGGGTGGGCAGCATCCGTCGACACCAAAAACAAAAAAGACTGTCCAAAAAGAAGAGAGGGCAAGAAGTAGAGACAATGACAGGAGGGCTGGAGATGGCGGAGGGTTCTGTGACTGTTTTAGACGATGAAATTGACGAGACAGAGGTAGTCCTGAGTGAGCACATCAAAGAAGAAATTCCTGATACCAATTCTGGCGCTACCTTTGATGATGCCGAGGTGAAGGGAAGTCGAGATCTGCAAAAAGAGAAGGTTGAGGAACAACAGTTTGAAAAAAAGAACAAAGAAAACACAAAGCAAAGTAGAAATGAAGACACAGATGCAGACAATGACGAAAACAGAGGAAAAAGAAAAGCTAAAGAACTGAAGCAAGTAATGGAACATGAGACATTGTCTCTGCCACCACGAGCGACTAGAAAAGAAGGATTGGGGAAATCAAAAGTGCTGTCGCTCAAGAGAAAAGACAATGCATGGATTAAAAAGGACCAAGAAGAAGAAGAAGGGGTAGCGCAAGAGACGAAAGAGTGGAGAAAAGAACCCCGACCGGTTAGAAAGGACGTCTGGGAGACTGAGAGGAGAGCTAACGAACGGATCAAGAAAGAACCGCCAGTAGAAGAAAACACCAAGGAAGACTGGTTAAAGGAGCTGAAGTCTGTGATCAAAGACGAGTCTTTGCCCAAAAGAAAAGATGAGAAAGTGAAGAAAAAGCGAGTTGTGCTATTGGAAGATGGCCACTCATATGTACCCCAACGAGAGGAGGTGGTCCCAGAGACAAGAGAGGAGGTCCAGCTGTTCTCACAGGGTACATTGTCCACTGAGCTCCGAGACAGCAAGACACTTCAAGATCAGAACTACAAGATATCACTCTATGTGAAGGTGAATAACCCCACTGCACCTCAAACACATAAAAACACTGTTACCCCAACATTTCATTGGTAATGCTACAAAGGGCCATAGAAAAGTACTGTAAATGGGTAACGTAATGGTTTGACTACAGTATTATGAAGTAGATTTTTGTGTAAAAGTTGTATATTATTTATATCAAATGCACAGTTTTGTGAATAGCCTTCTCCAATTTTTTATTTTACAATTTTTTGGAAATTCTTTGTATTTTAGGCAATCTTTCCATTTCTTTCAGGGTTTACAAATTGACATTTGTCTTTTCTTTTAGTCAGCATGTCTCTCACTTCTACTGGAATTATTATTATTTTGTTGTTGTTGCTTGAATCACCCCAAAATGCAAAATGTGCACGCTCAATATTATCTCATCACAACTGAAATGAAGGGTCTTAAATTTGTATATCCTACATGAAACATTGTAGACACAAAAGTTGTCACACGTCACCATCAGGCTCTTTTACCATCTACAGTTTAGGATTTCCTATATCATAGAACAGGAAGTACCAACAACAATGTATAAACAGTTCAGTCAGTTTCAAGTGGTCTGCTGCAACCTTTGGAACTGCATGCTTGATATATTGTAGACATGCCTGTTGGATTAGAACACTATGAAAGACCCACTAATAGGATCTGGAAAGCAGATCAAGGTGAGGTTTCACCTACTGTCTAGGGTCACTTATGCACACACTAACATCAATTACTATCTGTAGTCAAAAGGCAAAAGATACATTTTACTGTACTTTACAAAACTATTTTATGCTACCTTTATAATCATATTTATATACGGTATTTTCCTTGACTTCTTTGGACAAAATCAAAATTTTTCAATTTTACAAAGCAAAACCATACTATACCATACTTACTGTCTGAACAATACAGTACTGGTATAATTCTTTACTACCTCCTTATGAGCTTATGTTTATGTTTATGTTTATGTTTATTAAATTTGTTCATTTTTTTTTACAAAAGAAACACAATACAAGACAATCCCATAAATGATAACGTACAAAATATAAAAAAATGAAAGGTAGCTGAAAGAAGAATAAATCTTATTATATCTGCCCCTTTTTTCAAACAATCAGATTAAACAATAATAATCTTCCACCAACAGTACAAAATGACTAACTCTTTCTAATTTTCTAACTAATACAATACACATTACGTCATTTCATATATATTTTTTAACAAATTCATTTTGATCATTTTCTTAAATGTAAACATTGACTTGGCATTTTTAACTACATTCTCCAAGCCATTCCATAATCTAATTCCCTGGATTGAGGTAGAACGTCCCTTCAAACTAGTTCTGAATTGTGGTTTTACAAACATCTCTGTTCCCTTAAGGTTATAACAACTTTGTCTTTTAACAAAATGCATTTGGATATTTAAAGGTAAAGCGTTATTCTGAGCCCTATACATAACTGATAAAATATTATAATCTACCAAATCATGGAACTTCAATAACTTCAGTTGATAAAATAATGTACTACCATAGATGGATGACTTATTTAGATTCAACAAAGCAATTCATAATTTGTTCAAAAGCAGCTAATGTAAAAAAAAAAAAAAATTCTCAAGTGCTTTCGTTGTAAAACAATAATGTCACACTAACTAAACTTTCCAAAACTTTTCTAACTCTCTCTTATTGTTCAGGATTTTATTCATTTTGATTTATATTTGCACAGTGTGAATATTATAGACTTAAATTTTAATAATTGATTATAGCTACGTGTTCCATGAAGAGTGGTAAAGGATTTTGACAAGTAACTTTCTAGTAATTGAATTGAACAATTTAAAAGTTGTACATTCTTCATTATTACTCAAAACTTAAAGTTCATAGGAAAGCATACATTACAATACAGTGATACTTTTCCTGAAAAAATTCCAAGACATTAGGATAATTTTGTGAACAATAACTTAATTTGTTTATTTTAGGTAAGCCATATTTCACACTAAATTGATAAAAATCATGGTATCACGATCATCTATGTCATTCAGCAGGCACTTTTGTCATTCTAACACTGGTGGAGACGGGCTGTGCAGGACATGTACAAAGGCAAAATGAGATACAAAATGAGATGTGTAGTAGGAAAGATAAGGATTAAAGTTGAGTGGGATTATATCAGGGATCAGCTCTAAGCCTCTTGTTTGCAGTGGTAATGGACAGTTTGACAGATAAGACAAACAGGAGGCTGAATTATGATGTTTGCAGATGACATTGTGATCTCTAATGAGAACAGGAAGCAGGTGGAAGAGAATTTGGAGAGGTGTATGTTCTGGAGAGAAGAGGAATGAAAGTCAGTAGAAACAGAATAGAATCTGAGTGTGAATGAGACCGATACAGACTTACAGTGAAGATACTAGGAGCAGATGTACTGAAGGTGAAAGAGTACGAAGGTGTTACATACTTTGTACATACACTGATACAGTGATTTTAACAAAAGTCAGGAGGCAGAGTCGGATGTGTCAAAAATGATGTTGAACTTCTACTTCTCATATAGGGTTTTGTCACTAAAATATTCCACTGATAGACCAGGGCTAGTGCTAGACCAGAGCCTATGATGATGAACTAAAAAAGCTGGCACTGAACAATGGTAACCCATTTCATGGGATAAAAAAAGCCTTGGATAGAAAGAAAAATGACATGCTAAGATAAAATTGGTACATTGGGCCTCATGCAAGAACATGTTCGTATTTTTATCCTAAATTTCTCTTACTTTTGTTCGTACGAAGCGTTCGTACGAACATGCCACGTCAGATTCAACAAACTCTTCTATCCTCAGGAAAAGTGTGTAAATGAGCTGCGTACGTATGATGAATTCCACCTGTTCTATCCACCTGCTCGTGCACGCGGAGAGGTCATTTACATAATTCCCACCCCTCAAAACACCATATAAGGCTACGTTTCCTGCCTCAGAGAGCAGGAAGGTCCGTTCATAAAATGACAGCGAAAAATAAAAAGAAGAACTGTACAGGTGCGGAGATTGAAGTTCTGCTCTCCTTGATCGAGAAAAGAAAATCTGTCCTTATTAGCAGCGTCACTCATGGGAGTAAATGACCAACTAAAGCCAAAGAATGTATGTTTATAATAAATGTGGACCTTAAAATATACATGTCTGGTGGCTCACTGGGTAAAGCATTGCGCCGTTAGGTGCTCCTAACCTTATCGAGACCTCGTGGGTTCGATTCCCACAAGGTATGACTATTTTTTTCCTTCTTTCTTTAGATTATTTATTCATTCCAGATTAAAAAGACTTTATGCTTCATTTCTTGTTGTATTGTAAATAGTTTTCTTGTGTTTTTTAAATCTGGAATGAAGTAAAAGGAGAAAAAAAACATTGTCCCATGTGGGAATTGAACCCATAAGGTTCAGAACAGCAACACATAGCTCATCTCATTGAGCTATCTGAGATCTATGACTGCAACAGGAGGAGGTCAACTAAAAGTCTGCGTACCGAAGTCTGCGTTACCGAGACAAATTAAATTTAGATTAATTCATAATTTAAGTTGGTTTTAGTTTGAGATCTTCATATTAATATTGTAGTGTTAGAAAACGGCATTGATAACAAATTGATTTTAATTTAAATATTTTAATCCGTTAGTCATTATTACATTTAAAATTATACTTTGACTTCAAACAGAATAACCTATTGTCAAAAACAATTGTGGTGCGTGATTTTTTAAAACTCAGGATATTTTCTAAATAACGAAATATGAAGTTATTAGTTAAGAAATTCCATCTGGATAACAGCAGACTGATCTGCTTGTAAAATATACGACAGGTCCGGACCACACGTAAATTTTGTTCGTATCTGAAAAAAATCTTAGGATACGAAAACATTGTTGAATGCCACAAATGATCCTAAATCACTCGTACGCACAGTTTAAGAACAAATCTGTGCGTACGAACGGTTCTTGCATGAGGCCCATTGTTAATCCCTTACAGTGCAATGTATTTTAGCAGACATTTATTATAAGACAAAGTAAAAACAAATACCATATCATATGATGTATATTACAATATCTATAAGGAGGACAGAGGCTCTGTCATTTATCTATACATGATGTAGTCTACTTAATGATGTATGTTAGAGAGACAGCTCAAGTTGAGCAGTTTGGAGACTTGGTTAGGGAGGATGAAAGGCTTTGGACATGTGCAGAAGAGACACAGTGGGCATAGTGGACAAAGAACATTCAACAGGGTGCTACCAGGAAAGAGGAATATTAAAGAGAAAGTTCATGAATGTAGTGAAGAAGGATATGCAGAAAGAAGAAAAGGACAGTTTTGGTTGGCGTTTCACGTGTACTTTGTATTACCTGCCAGGGACTAAAATGGCAACAAGGACCTCAAGCGTCTAAATATAGCAAACTGTGTGTTTTCTTGTATGTTTTCAATTCATGGGTCCTTTTCTATAAACTTAACTAAACTAGAATTAAGTGACTCGTCAACACAGAGAGGTTCAATCTACTCTTTGGTTCAGCATCACATTCTAAACTGGGCCATGAATAAAAAAAGGACCTTACAAAAGTGGTTTATCTCCAACAAAACCATTCAATATCTGAGCCCCACCTCAGACTCTCATTCACTCATACACTAAGCTTGTGGTGTGTAATACCTCACATTCTAACAATGGTTTCCTTTGTCAAGGGCCCAGTTGGTATACCAGATGAATGTAGATGGGAAGGTTTGGGAATAAAGTGTAGATATTTGAACTTGTGTTTGAGTTCTACGGGGTCCACAAACAGATCAGTGGTTTACAAGATCAAGGTTTTTATTGTTGTTATTCGCATCACATGTGGTACATGAGGTGGAACGGAATTGTATACACAGGGTCACAGAAGTTCTTTAATTCAATTGAGACAGAAGACTCAACTTTAAATATACGTGTGAATTGAACTAATTGGTTCAATTACAATGACCACAATTATGCCAAAATGGGTATAAAGAAAATTTTGCTGTTTGTGGTTTTGTTGTTGGACTTGTTGAGAACTCTCGGGTCTCAGTAGTGTGCCTGTGGTATTCTGTCACCAGCAGCATACAGAGTTAATCTCTACATTCTCACTATTTAAGCTGATTAGCCTGTTCTTTTGTGCTGAGAGCTTTTACTACGGGAGTGAATTCAACACAAACTCACCTATCATAACTTACTGTATTTGCATTATGTACAGTAGTATAACTGCTTTAAATCTACACCAAAATGAGCCCAGATTCATCCAGTTAAAGGTTAAAACGTGTTTATTAGCTTTGACTGATGAAGGGTACATCAAACTGAGCCTTCCTTCTTGCCAGCCCCTCTGATCATGTGGTGTACAACGTTTTGAAAAGGTTTGTTTTTGACACTTTTAGTGCTTTTTTTTGCCACAATTCATCTAACCTTTATTTACACAGATAAATTACATTGAGCCTTGAAGACTCATTTACAAGTGAGACCTGTTTAGACAGATAAAAAGTAATGAAAGTGACACATGTACAGTATAGGATTCGGAGGCAAAAAAGAAATCCTATCAAACTCTCACTCCTTGGCCGAGGAGAGAGAGTCTGATATTGAAAAAAAAAACCACCCCACACTCAGGCACATAGTGATTCAGACATTCTGCAGGGGAGGGGAGACAACAAGAGTGGTGAGTGTGTCCAAGGACACTCCAGAGGCACTGTAGTGTTAAGACCACGTGTCTTAACCCTTAAACAACAATTAAACAATGTGTTAAAACCAAATATACCGGTATGTGCCGTAAATGGGTGGATAAAAGGACTCAAATGAAGACAAGCTAAAGATTATAAAAAGTTTAATTAATTAATTAATTTCTTTATTTATTAACAGAACTACCATATAGAAAGCAGTCAGCAGGTTAGAGCAGTCATCTTCCAATGCAAAAGTTGGGGGTTCGATTCCACCAGCAGTCACATGCCAAAGTGTCCCTGGGCAAGACACTGAATGCCTCATTGGCTCCGATGTGTGTCCCATCAGTGTATGAATGTGATAAAGTACTGATTATTCTTTGTATAGATCTAGTAGAGTGCTGTATGAATCGGTAAATTAGGACACAGATTGTATTGTAAAGNTACAGTGCTTTAAGTGGAAAAAAATAAGTGCCGGTACCCTCCCTAATGTCATAATAATATGCATACCTGCAAACTCAGAAGGGATGAAAAAGGTGACAAACGTTGCGCCAACCCCCCCCCGAAAGATTTTGTAATTTTTTAACATGCTTCAAGTAAAAGTCATTTACTAACCTAATTTAATGAGGACATAAATAGGAAAGATTGTGTCAACCAAAAAATTAACAACCAACAACAGCAGCAAGTCAAATACAGCAGAACATTTTGCTAACAATGCGCTGCTCCGAGTCAACAGATGCATTAAAAAACTTAAGACTTATCTCTTCAGACAGGCTTTTGGTTAATTTTGTACATTGATTTTAGAGTTTGTTATGTTTTACCTTTCTGTATAGTACTTCTGTGATTTTATGATTTTATTTTTCCTTTTGTAAAGCACTTTGTGACTCTCATGTCTGTGAAATGTGCTATATAAATAAAACTTACTTACTTACAGTAAAAACTAGTTTCTTAAATATGCTGGTGAAGATGTTTTGCCAGAAATTTTGAATAAAGTAGATGCCATTTCCTGCATTCTTGTGTATTTTAACAAGTTGTTAAACATCTATGTTTACCTACATGTAAACATGATTCACTAACTATTTTAGAGACATCTAACAAAATAAAGTCAGGTCCTGTGGACAGATTAAAAAATTGTTGAAATTATTATTGATCATGAATCAGGATATTTTAGAGACACCTCGTTTAACTAGTAGTTCATATACGTAGACATCATCCTGTTTTTAAATTCACTCCTGTGGTAATTAAATTAATGTGATACTTCTTTATCACAGTGGCTTTAGGGGTGCAATTGACTATTATTTTGTTAATTTTTATTTAGTTTTATTTGTAACACAACATGCCATTTTACTAAACAATGGTTACACTCCACTGCATGTATAAAAATATTAACTTTACCCACACGTTGGAGGAGTTACTTCCGCTTCCCTCGCGCTCTGTCGCGCTGCAGTTTGTTTTTATTTTTTTTACAGACTTCGCTGTCGTCTCCTCCCCCTGTCTAACCTGATTGGCCAAATGACGCGCTCCACCAAAGATGTTTTATTACCGTGAAGATGCATCACTCTTTCTTGAAATCCAGTCGGGGGAAATGATGCATTCTAATCTGCCACGGGTCTTTCAAGTGGAGAAGACGAAAATAAGTTCCGGAACGCACCTTACGCTTAAAAAAAGTCCCGGTACTCTCAGGGTTAAATTTTAGAAGTGGCGGAACTGGGTTCCGGTGAGTTCCGGCCCACTTAAAGCACTGCTTTTATATAAACTTAACTAAACTAGAATTAAGTGACTCGTCAACACAGAGAGGTTCAATCTACTCTTTGGTTCAGCATCACATTCTAAACTGGGCCATGAATAAAAAAAGGACCTTACAAAAGTGGTTTATCTCCAACAAAACCATTCAATATCTGAGCCCCACCTCAGACTCTCATTCACTCATACACTAAGCTTGTGGTGTGTAATACCTCACATTCTAACAATGGTTTCCTTTGTCAAGGGCCCAGTTGGTATACCAGATGAATGTAGATGGTAAGATTTGGGAATAAAGTGTAGATAATTGAACTTGTGTATGAGTTCTACGGGGTCCACAAACAGATCAGTGGTTTACAAGATCAAGGTTTTTATTGTTGTTATTCGCATCACATGTGGTACATGAGGTGGAACAAAATTGTATACACAGGGTCCCAGAAGTTCTTTACGTCAATTGAGACAGAAGACCAAACTTTAAATTAAATATACTGTACGTGTGAATTGAACTAATTGGTTCAATTACAATGACCACAATTATGCCAAAATGGGTATAAAGAAAATTTTGCTGTTTGTGGTTTTGTTGTTGGACTTGTTGAGAACTCTCGGGTCTCAGTAGTGTGCCTGTGGTATTCTGTCACCAGCAGCATACAGAGTTAATCTCTACATTCTCACTATTTAAGCTGATTAGCCTGTTCTTTTGTGCTGAGAGCTTTTACTACGGGAGTGAATTCAACACAAACTCACCTATCATAACTTACTGTTTTTACATTATGTACAGTAGTAACTGCTTTAAATCTACACCAAAATGAGCCCAGATTCATCCAGTTAAAGGTTAAAACGTGTTTATTAGCTTTGACTGATGAAGGGTATCAAACTGAGCCTTCCTTCTTGCCAGCCCCTCTGATCATGTGGTGTACAACATTTTGAAAAGGTTTGTTTTTGACACTTTTAGTGCTTTTTTGCCACAATTCATCCAACCTTTATTTACACAGATAAATTACATTGAGCCTTGAAGACTCATTTACAAGTGAGACCTGTTTAGACAGATAAGAAGTAATGAAAATGACACATGTACTGTATAGGATTCGGAGGCAACAAAAAAATCCTATCAAACTCTCACTACTTGGTCGAGGAGAGAGAGACTGATATTGAAAAAGACACCCCACACTTAGGCACATAGAGATGCAGACATTCCGCAGGGGAGGGGAGACAACAAGAGCGGTGAGTGTGTCCAAGGACACTCCAGAGACACTGTAGTGATAAGACCACGTGTCTTAACACTTAAAGCTGAACTATGTAACTTTGTAATGTAGTCTGTAACTTTTCAAACAATATATTTTTAACATATTTCTTCACTCTGTCACTATCTACTGACAGACTGATGTTAGACAAAGTAATCTCTGAAAAAAACTATAGTCCCCTTGCTTCTCTATCAGCATTTATAAAAACACTAAAAACACAGAGTGACCCGGACAATGACCAGCCAATAAAAACAGAGTTGTTTGTCACGCCCCAACCCACGCCCCCGCCTGTCCCAGCCTCAGCGCCGCGCACATTCTCATTCAAAGGATTGCAAAGCGATGCAGGACTGATTTGTATGTGACACAAATGTATTAAATATCCCTTCTTCATCCCAGAGCTGGACTTTTATTTTGTTTTTTTGCCAAAAGTCAAGTGATCGCTTCATCCTTCACTCACAGGAATGAGGAAGTCACGAGCGAATTAAATCATGTCCAACGTTGCTTCGTGAAGCTCTGCTGATTTCTGCTGGTTTTTGTGTTGTAGGACCAGTGATTCATGGTTTTATTATATTTTTTAAAACGTTTTATTAACATATAATCACAGAATATTGAAGCGCTCCGAGCGGACACACAGCAGGGGGCGGAGCTGCAGAACTCAAGTTCAACAGAGAACGGACTGTGGGCAGAATGCTTTTACCTGCTGAAATATTTCTAAGTCCCAGCGTTCTACAGAAATTACATAGTGAACCTTTAAACAACAATTAAACAATGTGTTAAGACCAAAGATATGTGCCGTAAATGGGTGGATAAAAGGACTCAAATGAAGACAAGCTAAAGATTATAAAAAGTTTAATTAATTAATTTCTTTATTTATTAACAGAACTACCATATAGAAAGCAGTCAGCAGGTTAGAGCAGTCATCTTCCAATGCAAAAGTTGGGGGTTCGATTCCACCAGCAGTCACATGCCAAAGTGTCCCTGGGCAAGACACTGAATAATAATAATAATAATAATGAATTCAATTTATAACGCACTTTTCATTAATCATTCATGAATGCCTCATTGGCTCCGATGTGTGTCCCATCAGTGTATGAATGTGATAAAGCACTGATTATTCTTTGTATATATCTAGTAGAGTGCTGTATGAATGGGTAAAATGAGGACACAGATTGTATTGTAAAGCACTTTGAGTACCTTGATAAGAGAGAAAGGCACTATATAAATACAGTCCCTTTACCATATGAGAAAAAATAAAATAACTACCCTATTTTCCAGCATATAAGTCACAGTTTTTTGTATAGATTTGTCAGTCCTGCGAATTATATACTTTTTCCCCCCATATTCATAACGTAATTTTTGAATGACGCTTTAAATTTCGAAAAATTGCAACAGCGAGTCCTCCCGTGCGCACTCGCTTCACTCAGCTGGTGCAGGCGGAGGAACGCTAGTGGCTCCGGCCTCAATAGATGGCTGGTGCCACACCGCCCAGGTGAAATGAAGCTGTTTTGACCATTAAATAAAGGCATAATAAACGCGACGGGTCAGCAGTGACGCATAATAAATGTGATTATACGCCACAGTGACTTATATGTGTTTTTTCCTCTTCATTATGCTTCTTTTGACTGATGCAACTTATTCTTCAAAGTGACTTATACGCCAGAAAATACAGCAGCTTTACTTGAAGGAATGTATTTTATCCATTAGCTTTTGTGTCAGACATTAAAAACAATCATCTTTTGCAGAGTGATGATCATGTCTCAGCCTTTTTGCAGAATCTTAAAAATAATGTAAAACTCAATGGATGTCGTGAGATTTCAGATGGTTTTCTTTTCACCATTTTGATGAAGACTCTGGTATTACTATGTTCTACTTTAAAATATCCAAATTGACCATTGGAAATTGACCTTGGCAAACACAAAATTTTCAAAAATACTGAGCTAAACTATGGAGTGGTAGTACCTGAGCCATCCCACGTTACATAAAAATCACACTATATCATTTTAGAAGTTTGATCTTATGGCTACAACTGTGGTTTAAATCCCTTCATGTAATGCTAACTTTACTTTTTTTTTTAGAATGTGTTACTGTGTAAAGTTCTTTCATTGTAAAATTTAATGAAATTTTAATTATGGTACCGTACATAAATATTTTCAGCTCTAACCTATCTTCACCAGGACTGCATGGAAGCAGAGAAGTTTTACCCCAATGGGACTTGAGGGGTTAATACTAACTGTTTGACTAACTACAGTACTTTGTACTTAGTGCAATTGTTTGTGTGGAATTTCAAAAGATTTTTTAAATAATTTTCAGTTTTCTACGTGTTTGTTCATTTGTGTATATTCAGGCAGGAAGTGATGGGGAGAGCATCGGCAACTGTCCGTTCTCTCAGAGACTCTTTATGATCTTACTGCTGAAAGGAGTCACCTTTAGCGTCACAACAGTCGACCTCAAACGGTAAGATATGTCCAGAAAACGGACGTTATGAGAAATTTAATGAAGGACGAATGAAGCGTAACGGTCTTGACGTTGTTTACCGCAGTAACCAGATGTGTTCAAACTTTGGTTTACCAGAAAACCAGCTGATTTGAAGGACCTGGCTCCTGGAACCAATCCTCCTTTCATGATGTTTAATGGCGAGGTCAAGGTCGATGTCAATAAGATAGAGGAGTTCCTCGAGGAGAGACTAACACCACCACGGTACACAGGCACATTCATCTGCGCAAGTTGACTAAAGGAGGCAAAATTGATCAATATATGTTATATTCTCAAATGTGCCAGCATTGTTGATGATGTAATCATTAGAAAAACACCCTTTTTTAATTTCTATCAGGACATAATCAAAGGATACGGACTTTGTTTCTGTTGAAGAAAAATATTCTCGCTTTATCTTACTTACGGTACTCAAACGGAACCACCACTCTCGACAGCAGGAGAAGATTTTTAACTGGTATTTACTTGCAAGGTCAGATTTTCAGGACAGGTTACATTAAAGTACAGAAAGAAGACCAGTCACGAGAATCTGCTGTGAGCCGTCTGTGAAGCTTGTATACTCTTATCAGCCTCTATGTAGCCTCATCCAGCTCCCCATCAAGCTCTCTCCACCATCCCAAACACATGATTCATGGGCAGAGTTAACACTCTCAGCCATAGTAATAAAAACCTCCATAATTTTTCACCAAAAATTCCCTAATACAGTAGTTTATTTTCTCTTCTTTAAGTTTGTTGCTCCAATTCCAGAGGTGCAATGAGATAATTGCTTTGTTCCTAAATGAGAAAGAAAGCCAAGACAAATGTCAATCCTAAAATATTCAATTGTACTGATTTAATTTTCCCAAATTCAGTTACTTATAGTTTAATTTATGTGAATACTGAGTCAGCATTTGAAGGCTTTCACTACTTTTGCTAATATTGTATGTATTTTCTTCTAGATAGCACTTTCCAAAATTTAGTTTGCATTTTGCTGCATTTAGCTTTTCCTGGCATTTTGGTATTTTGCCTATAACTATGCATCTTTTAGCTTTTGGCTACTATTTTGCTATGCTTAACAATTGACTAGCATTATGATTCTTTTAACTAGCATCTTACTCCTTTTAGGTGTGAAGTAATGTTTTGCTGCTTTTCATCAGCATTTTGATACTTTTAGTTAGTCTTTTGATACTTTCAGCTTCTAGCTAGTGTTTTACTATTTTGTAGCTACCGTATTTTCCACCCTATAAGTCACACTTTTTTGCATAATTTGCATGCCTTGCGACTTATCGGCCAAAGCGACATATTTATGGATTTTTCCCCCCATATTTATAAACCATTTTAGCTGAGATATGACTGTTTTCAGTCATTCTGACTGGGGGAAAAAAGAGCAGTACCACTTTCAGCCACTTGATGGCAGCAGAGTAGTAATAGCAGTATGGCATACCATTGTATCATGTAATAGGTAAACGTGGATATAATGACAAATTCAAAACAGTTCAAGACAAAAACAACAGGACTTTATTTATTATACAGTACATACTTTTTTCTTGAACTTTTTTTGAATTTACCATGTCCTGGATGACTGAGAATCTTCATCAACTATTAATGACACAATCGCCCTGCCATAACCTCCCCACTTTCATTCTGCTCGCTGCTTGGAACTGTCAACACAGCTGCGCCGCCCCGGCGAAATGCAGCTGATTTGACCATTAAAGTGCATTTTTTAAGCAAATGTTAGACTATAATTTTGAGCAAACAAATAATTGTTTTTAGGTGTTTATCTTGTTAAATTTGCACAGCGACTCGTTGCATGCACGCATTTACTTCCGCGTATCGGCTTTTGAAATACCCCTGACTTGACAATCAAAGGCAGCACAGCACGGTGGTGCAACTGGTTGAGCTGCTGCCTCTCAGGGAGAAGGTCTCTGGTTCAAACCCCGGTCCGGGGGCCTGTCTGGGTGGAGTTTGCATATTCTCTTGGTGCATGCGTGGGTTTTCTCCACGTATTCCGGTTTCCTCCCACAGACCAAAAACATGCATGTAAGGCTGATTGGTAACTCTAAATTGTCCCTAGGTGTGAGTGAAAGAGTGAATGTTTGTTTGTCTCGTTTGTCTCTATAACCGTGTTTCCATCTATTTTCATTTCGAATTTTGAGCTAATTTTTGAAATCTCGCAAAAATGTAAATACAAATTAATGCGAAGCAGAAGTGTTTCCATCTACTGACTTGTAGCGCATCTACCAAGCCACGCACAGCGTCATTACGTCAGACGTCAGCGTCATTACGTCAGACGTCAGCACTGCGCATGTCTACAGTAAACAGGAAGTAGCGGTTGAAAACAGAACCCGGCCACACATCTCGTCAAAATGGAGAGAATATTTCAGGTATGTGTTGCTATCGGGCAAGTTGTATTTATTCTGTCATGCCAACTAGTTTTAGCGATGTTACATGTTGTCCGGAGCGGAAACAGCTGAACGTCACGTGACGTGAATGTTCGCTACGGCAGAACTGAGTCGGAAAATCTGTTTCCATCTGTCGTTTTGCGCATCTGCTCAGTTTCGAAGATCCCAAAAACCACCTCAAGCGAGCGTATCAACTTTTTGGCGAATTTGAGGAAGTAAATTCGCATTTTGCCGTTTCCATTAAGCTTTTCTGCTGCGATACTTCAAAATGCACATCTAGAAACCTTGATGAAAACACGGCTTATGTGTCCCTGTGATGGACTTGCGACCTGTCCAGGTGTACCCTGCCCCTCGCACGGTAGCCGTGTTTCCATCAAGGTTTCTAGATGCGCATTTTGAAGTACAGGTAGTCCCCGATTTACGAGCGAGATCCGTTACAACGAGGCGCTCGTAAACCGGAAATCTCGTAATTTGGAACGGCCGCCATGTCTCTCGTAAGTCCGGAATTTCGCTCGTAAATTGGAACGGTTTCGCTAGCGCGACTACAAACACTCGTTTTTCATCAAAAAACTGCTTATGAGTGCATAAAAATGATCGGAAACGTGTGTCCATATGTTTAGCTAACTAACTGTGGTGAAAAAACACATGAAAACTCAGTATTTTTTGCGTTTTTTCCAAAAATTCGCCAGCTCGTAAGTCTGGAACCTCGTAGATCAGAGCGCTCGTAATTCGGGGACTACCTGTAA
>JBBPBX010000341.1:109645-121553 GCA_038048925.1 Garcialebias charrua
CCCTCACTATCTGACAAAAAAACAGACAAAAGCTCCGGTAATTCTATTTACCGTACATGAATATTTCTTTTATTAATTACTGGTTTACATGCAGAAAATGGAATTGTCCTTCTCCAAAACTGGGTACAATTTCCAGATGCCTGAATATGCTACATTACTAGTTACACAATTATACACAAATATAAGGCATCCTGCCACTTAGAACAAAGATGGGTTCTGTGCGTCTCCCGAGATGAACATGTTTTGGTGTGAAATGTGAGTAAATGGTATATGGACTGTACTGTACAGGTTGTCCCCGACTTACGAACGAGTTCCGTTCCTACGCACCGTTCGTAACTCGAAAATTCGTGAGTCGGAATGCATAACACGTGTCGTTCGTAAGTCCGAATTTTTGGTCGTAAGTCGGAAAATGTATGCTAACGCTGCGCCGCACACCTGTTTTTCAACATGAGACTGAACAAGTGTACATACTGGTTCATAAACATGCACAGAACTTTGTTTACAAACGGTTAGCAAACACACTTTCATCTAAAAACACATACCAGTGCTGTATTTACTGTACAACTGTGCTGTTCGTAAGTCCATTCATAAGTCCGGAACATCGTACGTCGAGGCCGTCGTAAGTCGGGGATGTTGAATATACGATGAGTGACACTACTGTATTTGTGTGTGGGCACTATTTTGTGTGGCGGAGGGCTACGCCTTTGTATAAAGAACAATAAAGGCGGAGCAATCTCTCTCTTCCCCGCTAGACGTCCAGAGCGTGTGGACGTGTGTTAATGAGCAGCAGAGGGTTCCGCACGAACCGAGTTTATGTCTCCTCTCTTCACTAATGTTCAGCTGTGAGTAAAGATGTACTCTACAGAGAAGGGCGATGACGAGGGTGCTGATGGCGTTCACGTAAGTGAGGTGGAGCAGGCTGTCATCAGCCAACTGGGTGATCCACTGTGAGAGGGTGCTATTTATAAGACTGAGCTGAATACAGCAGCTCAGACTGAGGAAGTCTTTCGGACGAAAGACGAAACGTTTCTACAATTTTTTTGCTTTGTTTTGTTTTTTGAATGTCCAGAGGACCAGACTTAGCTTTTTTAGATTTTTCTACCTGGATTATTGAGCATGCATCAGGGAATCAACCAACTAATCCTCCATCCAACCAACCAACCAGCCAACCAACTAATCAATCCATCCATACATCTTCCATCCATCCATCCATCCATCCATCTATCCAACCAACTAATCCATCCATCCAACCAAACAAACAAACAACTAATCCATCCATCCATCCAATCAACCAACCAAACAGCCAACTAATCCATCCATCCATCTAATCAACCAACCAAACAGCCAACTAATCCATCCATCCAACCAATCCAACAACCAACTAATCCATCCAGTCAACCAACCAACCAACCAACCAGCCAACTAATCCATCCAACCAATCAACCAACTAATCCATCCATCCATCAATCCAATCAACCAACCAACAAATCCATCTGTCCATCCAACCAACCAATCAATCAATCATCCAACCAACCAATTAATCCATCCAACCAATCAATCAACTGACCAACCAACTAAATAATCCATCAATCAATCAATCAATCAATCAATCAATCAATCAACCAACCAATCACCAATCAATCAATCAATCAATCAATCAATCAATCAAAATCAATCAATCAATCAATCAATCAATCAATCAATCAATCAATCAATCAATCAACAATCAATCAATCAACCAACCAACCAACCAACCAACCAACCAACCAACCAACCAACCAACCAACCAACCAACCAACCACCAATCATTTTTAACCACTTCTTCCATTCTGGCAAAAGATAAAAGTAAATTTTGACTTTGGAGAAAGTAATAAAAAGTTCCCTCTCATTGGGCATTTAGGAAATTTTTAAGAAAAATATTAGGAATCCTAACTACTTTGTAACCTAAAACTGGAACATGCCCTCAAAAGCATCAAAAAGAGCCTCAAATGTATTAAAATGTTGTCAAATAACCTATGATATACTGTGCCATACTGATTGGCACCCCTCACCAGGTACAAACATCTCCTATAACAACACTTTCCTTTTCTGGACAAGACATCCCCCTCTCCACCTCTGTTACTAATCTTGGAATAAAAATGGACTCCAATCTTACATTTGAAAATCACATTAAGCATCTGTTTAAAACTTGCTTCTTCCATCTTCGAAACATCTCCAGACTTCGCCCATCCCTAACTTTTTCCGATGCTGAGAAGCTCGTCCATGCTTTTGTCTCCTCCAGGCTCGACTACTGCAACTCCCTGTTTATTGGAATCCCTGGCAAAAACCTTCAGAAACTTCAATATATTCAAAACAGTGCAGCAAGGATCTTGTTGAGAGTTCGTAAATTTGAACATATTACGCCCATTCTCCATAACCTTCATTGGCTTCCTGTTGCCTACAGAATTCAGTACAAAACTGCTCTCATTACACATCAATGCTTACATGGAGCTTCACCAGATTATCTGAAGGATATTCTTATTCCATACTCATCCACCCGTTCGCTGCGGTCACAGAACAGTAATCTCCTTCACGTTCCGAGAACCAAATTAAGGACCATGGGAGACCGGGCTTTCAGTGTGGCTGCCCCCCGCCTGTGGAACTCTCTTCCTGACTGTCTGAGAGCCCCACAGTCTGTGGTTGACTTTAAGAGCGGCTTGAAGACCTTTCTTTTCGACCGAGCATACTCTACCTCCTCATGATTCTACTTTTGATCTTAGCTGATATTGTTATTGATTTTAAATGTTTTATTATTTGTTTTATTGTCTGTTTTATTGTCATTTAATTCTGTTGCTCCTTGTAGCACTTTGAGATTTTCATTAATGAAAAGTGCGTTATAAATTGAATTCATTATTATTATTATTATTATGATGTCAGAATTCTGACTTTTGTCTTGTAATTCTGAGTTGTTGTTTTTTCAACTGTGGCCCTAATCCTATTCTGTAGCTAAGGCCATATATATAATTCAATTCAATTAATTTCTGTTTATTTATATAGCGCCTCCAAATCTGAGGCCATGGTCCTCAACCTGAAAAGGGTGGATTGATCTCTTCAGGTCGAGGGTGAGCTTCTGCCTCAAGTGGATGAGTTCAAGTATCTCGGGGTTTTGTTCACGAGTGACGGAAGAATGGAGCGTGAGATTGACAGATGAATTGGTGCAGCGTCTGCAGTATTGCGGACTCTGTACCGGTCCGTTGTGGTGAAGAGGGAGCTGAGCTGTAAGGCAAACCTCTCTGTTTACCGGTCGGTCTACGTTCCTACCCTCACCTATGCTCATGAGCTCTGGGTAATGACCGAAAGAATGAGATCGCAGATACAGGCGGTTGAAATGAGTTTCCTCTGCAGGGTAGCTGGACTCTCCCTTAGAGATAGGGTGAGAAGTTTGGTTATCTGGGAGAGACTTGGAGTAGAACAGCTGCTCCTCCACATCGAGAGGAACCAGTTGAGGTGGTTCGGACATCTGGTAAGGATGCTCCCTGGACGCCGCCCTAGGGAGGTGCTTCGGGCATGTCCGACTGGGAGGAGACACAGAGGAAGACCCAGGACACGCTGAGACTATGTCTCTCGGTTGGCCTGGGAACGCCTTGGGATCCTCCCAGAAGAGCTGGAAGAGGCGGCTGTGGAAAGAGATGTCTGGGCTTCCCTGCTCAAGCTGCTGTCCCCGCGACCCGACTTCGGAACAAGCAGACGATAATAGATGGATGGATGGATATATATAGCGCCAAGACATAACAGAAGTCATCTCAGTGCACTGAACAGAAACATTCATAAAAAGTAAGTCAATAACATTATCTATCTGAGGAGCAGACTGCTTTGAATTTAACTTCATCCCAGACTCTCATCTTGAACAAGCATGAAGGCGACAGTGGGAAGGAAAAACTCCAATGAGCAAGAAACCTCCAGCAGAACCAGGCTCAGGATTTAAGATAGAAATACCGGTACTGTAATTTCAAATGCAAACTGTTCACATGTATTCAATTGTAATTCATTTTAATGAGATTAATTTGTATGCAATGTGAGATGGGTGGTGGCCGAGGGCGGGGACCCTGGCGGTCTGATCCTCGGCTACAGAAGCTGGCCATTGGGACATGGAATGTCACCTCTCTGGTGGGGAAGGAGCCTGAGCTAGTGTGTGAGGTTGAGAGGTTCCGACTAGAAATAGTCGGACTCACCTCAACGCATGGCTCTGGCTCTGGAACCAGTTTCCTTGAGAGGGGTTGGACACTCTTCCACTCTGGAGTTGCCCCTGGTGAGAGGCGCCGAGCAGGAGTGGGCATACTGGTTGCCCCCCATCTTGGTGCCTGTACGTTGGGGTTCACCCCGGTGAACGAGAGGGTAGCCTCCCTTCGCCTACGTGTGGGGGGACGGGCTCTGACTGTTGTTTGTGCCTATGCACCAAACGGCAGCTCAGACTACCCACCCTTTTTGGAGTCCTTGGAGGGGGTATTGGAGAGTGCGCCTCCTGGGGACTCCCTTGTTCTACTGGGGGACTTCAACGCTCACGTGGGCAATGACAGTGAGACCTGGAGGGGTGTGGTTGGGAGGAACGGCCCCCCTGATCTGAACCAGAGTGGTGTTCTGTTATTGGACTTCTGTGCTCGTCATGGATTGTCCATAACGAACACCATGTTTAAGCATAAGGGTGTCCATATGTGCTCTTGGCACCAGGACACCCTAGGTCGCAGTTCGATGATCGACTTTGTTGTCGTCTCATCTGATCTGCGGCCGCATGTCTTGGACACTCGGGTGAAGAGAGGGGCGGAGCTGTCAACTGACCACTACCTGGTGGTGAGTTGGCTCCGATGGTGGGGGAGGATGCCGGTCAGACCTGGCAGACCCAAACGTATTGTGAGGGTCTGCTGGGAACGTCTGGCAGAGTCTCCCGTAAGACGGAGCTTTAACTCCCACCTCCGGGAGAGCTTTGAACACGTTCCGAGGGAGGCGGGGGACATGGAGTCCGAGTGGGCCGTGTTCCGCGCCTCTATTGTCGAGGCAGCTTATCGGAGCTGTGGCCGCAAGGTTGTTGGTGCCTGTCGTGGTGGCAACCCTCGAACCCGGTGGTGGACACCGGCAGTGAGGGATGCTGTCAGGCTGAAGAAGGAGTCCTATTGGGCCTTTTTGGCTTGTGGGACCCCGGAAGCAGCTGATAGGTACCGGCAGTCCAAGCGGCATGCGGCTCGGGTGGTTGCTGAGGCAAAAACTCGGGCGTGGGAGGAGTTCGGAGAGGCCATGGAGAATGACTTCCGTACGGCTTCGAGGCGATTCTGGTCCACCATCCGGCGTCTCAGGGGGGGAAAGAGGTACGCGACCAACACCATTTATGGTGGGGGTGGCGTGCTGCTGACCTCAACTCGGGATGTTGTGAGTCGGTGGGCGGAATACTTCGAAGACCTCCTCAATCCTACTGGCACGTCTTCCACTGAGGAAGCGGAGCCTGGGGACTTTGGGTCGGGTTCTCCGATCTCTGGTGCTGAGGTCGCCGAGGTGGTTAAAAAGCTCCGCGGTGGCAGGGCTCCGGGGGTGGATGAGATTCGCCCGGAGTTCCTTAGGGCTCTGGATGTTGTGGGGTTGTGTTGGCTTACGCGACTCTGCAATATCGCGTGGACATCGGGGGCAGTTCCCTTGGATTGGCAGACTGGGGTGGTGGTTCCCCTATTCAAAAAGGGGGACCGTAGGGTGTGTTCCAACTATAGGGGGATCACACTCTTAAGCCTCCCTGGTAAGGTCTATTCAGGGGTTCTGGAGAGGAGGGTCCGTCGGATAGTCGAACCTCGGATTCAGGAGGAGCAGTGTGGTTTTCGTCCTGGTCGTGGAACACTGGACCAGCTCTACACCCTCAACAGGGTCCTGGAGGGTGCGTGGGAGTTTGCCCAACCAGTTTACATGTGCTTTGTGGACTTGGAGAAGGCATTTGACCGCGTCCCTCGGGGGGTTCTGTGGGGGGTACTCCGGGAGTATGGGGTACCAGGCCCTTTGATAAGGGCTGTTAGGTCCCTGTACGACCGGTGTCAGAGCTTGGTCCGCATTGCCGGTAGTAAGTCAGGCTCGTTTCCGGTGAGAGTTGGACTCCGCCAAGGTTGCCCTTTGTCACCGATTCTGTTCATAACTTTTATGGACAGAATTTCTAGGCGCAGCCAAGGTGTTGAGAGGTTCCGTTTTGGTGGCCTTAGAATCGCTTCTCTGTTTTTTGCAGATGATGTGGTCCTACTGGCTTCATCAGTTCGTGATTTACAGCTTTCACTGGAGCGGTTTGCAGCCGAGTGTGATGCGGCCGGGATGAGGATCAGTTCCTCCAAATCCGAGGCCATGGTCTTGAGCCGGAAAAGGGTAGCATGCCCTCTCCGGGTCGGGGAGGAGGTCCTGCCCCAAGTGGAGGAGTTTAAGTATCTCGGGATCTTGTTCACGAATGAGGGAAAACTGGAGCGTGAGATCGATAGGCGGATAGGTGCAGCGTCCGCAGTGAAGCGGGCGCTGTACCGGTCTGTCGTGGTGAAGAGAGAGCTGAGTCGAAAGGCAAAGCTCTCAATTTACCGATCGATCTACATTCCCACCCTCATCTATGGTCATGAGCTTTGGGTTATGACCGAAAGAACAAGATCTCGGATACAAGCGGCTGAAATGAGTTTTCTCCGCAGGGTGGCTGGACTCTCCCTTAGAGATAGGGTGAGAAGCTCAGTCATCCGGGAGGGACTCGGAGTAGAGCCGCTGCTTCTCCACATCGAGAGGAGCCAGTTGAGGTGGCTCGGGCATCTGGTTAGGATGCCTCCTGGACGCCTCCCTGGTGAGGTGTTCCGGGCATGTCCCACCGGGAGGAGACCCAGAGGAAGACCCAGGACGCGCTGGAGGGACTATGTTTCTCGGCTGGCCTGGGAACGCCTTGGGATTCCCCCGGAGGAGCTGCTCCAAGTGGCTGGGGAGAGGGAAGTCTGGGCCTCCCTACTTAGGCTGCTACCCCCGCGACCCGACCCCGGATAAGCGGAAGAAGATGGATGGATGGAGATTAATTTGTCCTCCAGTAGTCCAAGTCTATGGCAAGTCAATCCTAGGATTTATCAAAAAGAAAAGTCTTAAAACTGGACAATGTGTCAGCCTCACAGACAGTAATTAGAAGTTGGTTCCACAAGAGAGGAGCCTGATAACTGAAAGATCTTCCTCCCATTCTGCTCTTTTGGAAACTCTAAGAACCACGAGTAAGTCTGCAGTCTGAGCTTCAAACGAAGTGCTTATGGCAATTTAACAATATTTTGTAGCAATCCAGTGTTCTACAATGGCAGCGTTGAGTAAGTTCAAGTTCAAGGTGTTTTTAATTTGTGATATTCAAGGTTAAGATTAACAGTACAATGAAATGCTCATGAGAAGAACTGATTTGACTAGCTAAAAACAAAGAACAAACAAACAAGAAATACTAAAGTATGCAATAAGGGTACGTAAAAAGCAAGATTAATGTGTAAACCAACTAAGTCCATGCTCAATAATCCAGGTATTCTTGTGCTGAAAAAAACAAAACTGTCCAGATGACCTGACTGAAAATTGTTGGATTGTATACCTGGATTATTGAGCATGGACGTTGTTGGATTTGAACCAGTTTGACATGTCTGCCGACAAGGGAGAGGGCTGGCACCGGAGGAGGGGGCACGCCAAAGAGACCAACTTAGCACCAACGTAACTGGTTTGTAAGCTGTTGGGGGAAGAATAAGTTTTGTGCATAGTTGCCAAGTCCGCGTATCATAAGCTACTTTGGGCTTGTTATTTTCTACTGTCGCTTATAAATTTGGTGAATCGATTGCCGCTGTTTCTTGGGCTTGTTTTGAACTTAACGTCGCTTATTTGGGCTTGTTATTCTTTGTTCTTTATTCTTTGTCTAGTGACAAGACCACGCTAAAATGAGCTCCAATAAGTGGGGGAAATATGGGAAAAAATATAATAAAGAATGATTCAGGATAGAGATTAAAGAAAGTTTTTTGTTGACTTAGCTTACTATGAGTTTGCTGTTTAATTTTATTTTTTAATTTGTACGCATCCTTTATGATTGTCTGTTGTTGTCGACGTTGTCCATTGTTGTCATCACTATTCGTTTAAAATTCAAGTCTCTCTGGTAAATGAGTCCCAGAGGCTTAATGGGATTAATTTGTATAAACATGCAAAATGTATTTTTATTTTTTAGAGTGGATGTTAGAGTGGATGTTCTTCAAAGTGTTTAGCATAATTTTGCTGTTTATATGTAATGCCATAATAAATGTATGTTTATACTGTTTAAAAACAGCCTTTGTTTTGCACAATGGGGTGGGTTGCCAGTAGGGCTTGTTTTCATGGGGCTGCTCGCTTGTTTCTGTCGCGAGATCTGGCAACACTGGTTTTGCGTTTCCTTGACTGATGAAGCCTTCTGGATGGAAGGTAAAACGTTTCAGAAATAAATAAATAAAATAAAACTGTCCAGATGACCTGACTGAAAATTGTTGGATTAATGTGTAAACTATTTTTTTTAAACCAGTGATAAACAGACAAACCTGCTAATTATTTTAAGTGTCACTCATTCTAAACAATCAATGCAACACATCTGGTTTGTCAAGTGTACATGCATCTAATTCAGTCCAGTTTAGTCTACTTTGATAAATATGTGAGACGTGATTTATTTTCCAAACAAAAAGCAAGTTTTTTTTTAATATTCATAATTCAAACATTCAAATATTGTATATTTAACATGCCTAAATAAAGGTTGAATGAATTTACATACATCCACACTTCCACCGTCTGACCAGCAGGTGGCGGTAAATAAACGCTGTAAAATGATTTGTAATTTTCCGTAGAAGAAGAAGCAGACGCGGCTGGGTGTCCACCAGACGACACCGTGATGATTTAAATTAAAGATCAGCAATAGGAATAAAACGTAATTTATAATTTTAGTTTATTAATTTTACACGTAGAACAATAAAAAATACAAAGTGATGAAACAACAAACTGATACATTTCAATCAATTAAGCAAGCAATAAATCAAGCAATCAGCAAATCAATCAAGCAAGCAATCAATAAATCAAGCAATCAATAAATCAAGCAATCAATAAATTAAGCAATCAATAAAGCAATCAATCAATCAATCAATCAATCAATCAATAAATAAATGTAACTCTGACTCATGTGAACTCATGTTAAAAACATCACTTCATGAATCATAATGATGGAAGACCCAGTAGAACTCAAAGAGTCCAGGACCAGCTCAGAGATCTGGTTTAGGCTTTGTTCGACCAGCTGTCTTCAGGTCCTGCTTAGCGGTTCTGAAGGGGAGGCGGTGCATCGCGCGTCCAGAAACCTCTAGCTGCTCCTTCCCGCTGTGCAGCAGCTGGTCATGCTCCTGCGGATCAAACATGGACGCCATCACAGACAGGAAGTGGATCAGAACAGCTTGGCATTAACATCTCTTACCTTGCATTGTTGGACGAGGTCCTCCTTCAGGTCCTGCTTAGCGGTTCTGAAGGGGAGGAGGTGCATTGTGCGTCCAGAAGCCTCTAGCTGCTCCTTCCCGCTGTGCAGCAGCTGGTCATGCTCCTGCAGATCAAACATGGACGCCATCACAGACAGGAAGTGGATCAGAACAGCTTGGCATTAAAATGTCTTACCTTGCATTGTTGGACGAGGTCCTCCTTCAGCGCCTCCATGGCGACCCGTTTGGACTCCAGAGTTTCCTACAAGCAGACAGTTTTCAGGTGTGTGATGAAACCCAAACCTGTTCAGACAAACCTGCGTCTCCTCAGACCTCCAGCTGGTTGGCAGTGGTGCTGCGCACCCTCGGGTCAATGTTGGACACGGACAGAGCGGCGCTGAGCTGCGCCTCCTTCTTCTCCAAGGTTTCTGTGAGAACAGCCAACTTCTTCTCCAGGACCATCTTCTTCAGCCCGCTCCTCTGCTGCACCTCCAGGAGGCGCTTCGTCTGCTGCCTCAGCAGCTCGTCGCGCTCCTGCTCGACCTGCAGGGAGGTCAGGACTCAGCTGGATGACAGGAAGAAGGAGCTGAACAAGGAGGAGGAGGAGCCTAAGAGGAGGAGGAGCAGCTTGATGACAGGAAAAAAAGAGACTAAAGCCTCGGATATAGTCGCGCTTTGGTCCGCAAGCTGGAGCGCGCGTGCTGCGCGCGCTAGGCTTGCGGAGCTTCAAAATCTGGGAGGTGCACGACCACGTGCGAAACCAACGCGCTGGCCAAAGCGCGGGGGCGGGGACTTCGCGATTGCGTCACTTTGGCCGCGCACCCTATGCAACGCGTCAACTATATCCTAGGCTTAATAAGGAGGAGGAGCAGCTGAGTGACAGAAAGGAGTATCCACAGTATTCCTGAGGGTGTCACTGTAGAAGCGAATGTGCATTGTACTTCCTGTCCGACACCGGAAGTGCCTGTATTCCATAGGCGGAGTATGGATCGCGGGTGTTTTTGAAAGTTATTTTCATTCATTTTATCGGAGCAAACACAGCTTTTGTTTAAACGTAACGTTTACTGAAATGTCCTACCGGGGTTCAGGTACCTGCTGTGCTGTTCGCGGCTGCACCAACAACCGGACCAAGCTAAATCTTTGGCTAAAACAACAGTGTTTTCAACACGGACCCAAAACAAAGAAAGAGTGTTCCTGCATCCTTCTCTATGGCTGTGTCTGCGCGATCAGGTAACATCTGTAATTTCTTTTTATTCAGGGAGGGTTTATTAATGAGAGTTTTGGATGATTTACTGTCTTAAAATGATATATGTCAGGCGCGACCGGTGTTACAGAACACCGTGACTTTTAGCCGAGATAGCTGCTAACAAACGTTAGCCGAGAGACAGGAGCAAACGCGTTGCTATTTATGTATTTTTAAATTATGTCTGCGCGATCAGGTAACATCTTTTTATTCGGGGAGGGTTTATTAATGAGAGTTTTGGAAGATTTACTGTCTTAAAACGATAGATCTCAGACGCGACCGGTATTTTTAGCCGAGATAGCTGCTAACAAACCTTAGCCGAGAGGCCGGAGCAAACGCGTTCGCTATTTATGTATTTTTAAATTATGTCTGCGCGATCAGGTAACATCTGTAATTTCTTTTTATTTGTCCCTCCTCTTTTAACAAAACGAGTGGTGTTCCCACATTTTTAATGAACTAAAACAACAAAGTTTGGACTGTCTTCAACTGTATTACTCGCATGTAAACAAACGGTGTTTCCGGTCAACCGGAAGTCGTGTGCACATTTCGCGCAAAGCGTCATGGGGCGTAGGAATACTGTGGATACACCTAACGAGGAGGAGCAGCTGGATGACAGGAAGGAGGAGAGGATGGGTGAACGGAAGGAGGAGCCTATTGAGGAGGAGGAGCAGCTTGATGGCGGAAAGAGCCTAATGAGGAGGAGAAAGCTGATAAGTAGGAGGAGCAGCGTACCTCCTGGCAGTCCAGCCGCAGCTGCTGATGTTTCGCATTCAGATCTCTGATCTGCTCCTCCACCAGGTGCTTGTCAGCACGGTACTTCTGTTCAACACATCACCTTCATCATTAATATCACTATCATCATCATCACCTTCATCCATAGATCAGATCTATTTCATATCAGGTCATGGATGAAGTGAGCAGGATGTTCTGGATGTTTGACCTCCATCTCACCTTCATGACGACTGAGAGCAGGGGCTGTCTCGGCTTCTGTTTGGCCTCTTGCAGCTTCTGTTGGGCCTCCTGCAGATCCTCCTTCAGACGTTTGTTCTCCTCCTGAGCTTTTGAAAGCTTCTTGTGCCTCTGCAGCTCCGCGTGCTCTTTCTGACAGAAGACAGAACAACTGAAACCATGGAACAAACTGGGTCCAGTTCATGAACACCAGACAAACCGGGTTGGACTTGGTACCGTCTGTCGTTAACAGACGAAA
>JBBPBX010000342.1:40813-69892 GCA_038048925.1 Garcialebias charrua
AAAAGAATCGGAGCGTGCTCTATTTACACAAGGAGAGCTGTTGGTCAGGCTACTTCTTGTTAGAGTTGCATTCGGGACTAAAAAACCTGACACGGCTCGGCCCTAGCACATAGGTTTTGTTTCCAAGCCTGACCTGATCTGATAAATTAATTGTCATTACAGGCCCAAACCTGAAAAAAATATACTTTTTAAATAAAGAATTTACTGTTTTTTTTTATTTTTATAAACAAATCAGTTTGACATGATAGTTTTAAAAAGTAACAAAATAAAGATATAAGAATTCTTGTTTATTAACAAGTCATCAAATTGATATTAACATACAAAATGAGTACGGTAGCTTTAAAAAATCCGCTCTAAAGATAGGCTATTATACAGAAGAACTAAAATATTTTTAGTGCAAAATTATTTGGAAAAATATAGAACAAGGGCATTTTAATTTAGACATAAAAGAAAGTTGTGCAAAATTAACCTGAGTCACACTGTCGCTGATGATGAGCGATTTAACGTACACCCATGCTACACCACAGAATAAAACTGGTGTGTGCATGAAAAATAAATACTTTAATAATCAAAATATCTATAACAAATCACAGATATGGGGCTGAAAGTATAACAGTAGCTTAAAACTAATACATTGCTGTCTTTGCGCCTGGTTGTAGGCAGTCATATAATTAGTAACACAGCCTCACTTCTTCAGCTATGAACCTGTGAAATACGTAATGCTGGAATTAGACCCCAAGTTGCCTAAATGCACAATTATAAATATATTTAAAAATCTGTCAAGAAATTATTATGCTCTACTTACATGGTTTTATATGTTGTAATGTAAGAATAATATTGCGTCCTGTGTAGCAGGTTTCAGAGCAGTCCTCTGCTGGTCTATTGTGCGGCCAGCTGCGCTAAAAACTAATTCCGGCCGCACCATAAAAGTTCAAGTCCATGCGCAATGCTCCAGCACTACTCTCTTTTCACAGTCTGATTAACTGCTGCACTCTATTTTCTTTCTTTCCTCTTCCTCTCAGCATATTAAACTTACTGCCTCCGGCTCCTCTACAATAGATTAACACACTTTTCTATTGTGCGTTCTTATTTAGTTATCTTTGTGCTGTACGTTTTGTAAAACCACATCAAAAGCCCGAGACCGACCTGGCCTGCTCATCAAGCATGAAGTCGTTTTAAGACTGGAGCAATCCACTTTGGTCTTGGCTCGGTTTGGACTGGCTTTTAGCTTGTCAGTCTGGTCAGAGCTCCAACCTGAGGCAATTCAATGAACCTTTTATTTGTTTATTTTTAATAACTGTGTAATAACACTTTGGAATTTAACTATTTCAAACAAATATAACACTGAATCTGTTCAGGGGTCAGGGTTGACAACCTGGGTCCCCAAAGCTGCGCAGGGATTATTCTGCTCTGTGGGCCACAGCTTCCTTCTCAAGGGGTGGTGTTTATAAGTCCAGTCTCCACGGGGTGTGAACAACCCGGCCCGACCTGGTGACTGTGGAGCCATCGGGAATCACTCTGATGTGCAATCTGTTTCTTCTGAGATGCCCAGATGGTATGTCGATGTTATAGGACCATGGGGTGTTGGCTGGACTGCTGATAGTCCCTGAGCTGTTGGTGTTCTTCATCCAGACCCTTTGTCCTATAGGTTGAGGTCTTGTTTTGTCTGAGTTTTGTGTCCCCTGTTAAACCTGGAAGCTTGTTTTTGTTTCAGGTCCTGGTCTTTTCTTTGGAAGAGATGAAGGTTTGGCCATCTTGGTTGTAGTTTCTCCTCACTGACGGGCAAAGGTGTCTTGATATTATGACCCATCAACAACTGTGCAGGTGACGAGCCATGTGCCAAAGGTGTGGCTCTGTTTGCCACGAGAGCCTTATGTGGATCCTCCCCCTTCTTTAGGAGAGTTTTCACTGTCCTTACAGCCCTCTCTGCTTCCCCATTACTTTGAGGACAGTGAGGACTTGTAGTTACATGGGTGAAATCATATTCCCTTGCAAAGGCTGTAAATTCAGCTGCTGAAAACTGGGGGCCATTATTCATGCTGAGGGGTTCAGGGACCCCATGCCTTGCGAAAATTGCTTTCATTTTGTTGATCACTGGGACTGCAGTAGTAGAGGTAAGGTTCGCCACCTCAATGTATCTGGCAAAGTATTAGCATTTCCAGGCGGTGTCTCCTTTGAGGAGCTCTCTTAATTGTTGTTTGAGTTCAGCGATACGTGGGGAAAACGTTCCATAGTTCACCATGCACACAAACCTCTTCACATCAGCAGTATCTTTAGGTGTAGACATCTCCTTGATCACTTTGATTTTACCAGGGTCCGCTGCAATGTCTTGAGCTGTGGCAATGTGACCCAGGAACATGACCTTTTCTATTGCAAATTGGCACTTTTTGTTGTTGAGAGTCAGCCCCTCCTGTTGGAGCCTCTCTGATGCCGGGTTCCCACCGAACGCGTCAAAATGCTCCCAACGCACCGTGTTTGCTGCTTGTCAACAGATGTCTGTTCACACAGAACGCGTCTGAAGACACGCAGTGGGAGCAGCGTCTGGCTCCCTTCCCGGTCAGATTTGTTTTGTTTTTCATTTCATTTCATTTATTTAAGTTAGGACAATGCATATTAATCAACATAATAGCAGTAAGCATTAATGTAAATATGCCGGAGTTAGCACAATAGCTAGTTTTCATCCGTTGTCCTAAGGCAGGTAAGAATAAGAAACATCCCATAAAACAAAAGAGCAGTTTTCTGTACACTGGGCAGGTAAAATCAGCTGTACGTGAGCCCCGTTACTACTTGAGTGGGTTTTCTACGAGCCGAACTGCAGCTCCGAAGGTCTTTGTTGAGATTAAAACGTTTTTTTTTTTATGTTTGGGGTGATCGTACGCTCGAGCAGACAGCGGCAACTGTAAAAATGCCAAGTTTCTTACCGGAGGCTGGTTTCTTCATGGAGGCTCGTTGGGGTAAGTTTAAAAAGTCCAAAAACAGTCCCGTCGTTGTTGCGTCATCACATAGCAGAGGCTCTCCCGATTGGTTGCTGCGACGCGTCGAGCAGCCAAAGTTCAAATGAATGAACTTTGGCTGCTCGACGCCTCGTCTGCTTTGGACGCGCGCGTGCGTGGGAAAGTACTGCCGCTCGCTGCCGCGCTGCTTGAACTGCTCAAGATGCGCCGCGCCCCCCTGGCCGCGCCTCCACATAGACTTTGCATGTAAAGTGGCTGCTTGGGCGCGTTTGGTGGGAACCCGGCATGAGATGCAGTGTGTGGTCATGATGTTCTCTGGTGGACCCAAAAATGAGTAAGTCGTCGGCATGACACACAGTTGCCTCCAGTCCTGACAGCATTTGGGTCAGTTTCTTTTGAAAGTGTTCAGGTGCGAACAAGATTCCAAACAGCAACTTTTGTAGCAGTATCTTCCAAACAAGGTAATAAATGTGGTCAAAGGGACTGACTCTGGATGTAGAGGTACCTGCCAAACTCCAGCTGTAGCATCCAGTTTTGTGAAGACAGTCACGCCTGCAAACTTGGCCAATGTTTCATCTACAGTGGGCAGTATGTTGCGCTCTCTACAAACATATTCATTTAGGTGAGTCAAGTCTGAGCATGTTCTGACATTTTCATCTGGCTTAAGGGCCACCACCATTCCAGCACACCACTCTGTTCTTCAGTAGTTTCAATCAGATCCATTTTCTCTATTCTCTCCAACTCTGCCTTCATCACCTTGTCGTATAAAGGCAGTGGGACTCGGCGTGCTAGTGACATCAACAAGCACCACCTTTCAATATTATTTTGTATTCTTCTTTAAGGAGGCCCAGCCCTGTAAATACTTTGGGGTACCATTTGTTCATGTCAGCCTCCAGCTCTTTAACACCGTCTATGGGGTGCAGCAACCCCAAAGCTGAGATAGCTGGGAAGCCTAGTAGAAGAGTAGACAGTCTCTGTATGACATACATACACCAGCTATGCTGTCATGTTATCTTTGTATTTCATTACAACATTGAACTGACCTTTTACTTTCAGGGCGGACCACACAGGGGTTTCTCTGCTTTGGAGAGTAAGCCATGTAGGTCTTTCGAAGACCTAGGTGGCTGCTGGTATCACGGTCATATCAGCACCAGTATCCAGTTTGAAGGTCATGTTTTTGCCATTTATTTCCAGTTTTTTCTTCTTCTAGTTGTTGGGGTGTTCTCCTGTTGACACTGCTCCTAAAAACAGTTTGTTGTCCTTATCCTCCAGGACGGCTCCAACTCTGCAGGATCTGCACTCAGCTGCAAAGAGTCCCTTTTAATCCACATTTTCTGCACTCTGCGTCTCGTGCTGCACAGTTAACTCTGATGTACAGGACAGGTGACAGGTCCCTCTTGTAAATGAGTCCCCGTGGCTCAACGAGGCTAGCCTGTGTAAATAAAGGTTGAATGAATGTATGAGGATGATTTACCACAGCGTCCACAGTACATATCCTTTTTGGGTTTCACTCTGACTCTTTGTTTCCTGTGGTTTTTGCGCTTGGTTGTCTTTGAAAGTTCTTTTCTTGAATTTTAATAAATCCACATTTGCCTCTTGCATATCCATTGTCTCTCTCACAACTGGTTGTGTTTCTTTATCTCTTCATGCTGTCTTATTTGTTGCACCACCTTTTACAGTGTTAGTTCACATCTGCAGTCTCTGACAGGCCCTGGTGTTCCCACCACTAACCTGTCTCTTATCCTGTCTTCCTGCAGTGGTCCATACTGGCAGTTTTGTGCTAACTTAGAGACTGCAGCGATGAAAGACTCAGCTGATTCACCTGTGTCTTGGCATCTTTGGCTAAAACGGGCTCTCTCGTTTATAACATTGTATTTGCCAATAAAGTTCTTGTTGAAAGCTTCTTTTACACTTGTGCACGTGTTAAGCTCATACAAACTTAACCCTAGTGTCCCTAAAATGTTATCTGCTTTATTTGCCCATTGTGTCCATTAAAGAGTTTGTCTTTGCCATCCAATCCTGCTGCCACACAAAGTGTTTTGAAATGGCGAATCCAGTTGAGCCATGACGAATAGTCGCTGAAATCAAAGTTTTCAGGTGGTTTGATTAAAAACAGGGACTCCATCTTCCGTGCGCTGTCATCCGGGCCACGCTTCCGTACCGTTAGCTTAGCATGATGGCGTTATTTTTACTCACGGGCTCGTGCCACGGTAAAACAGCTGCTTCTCACAGACGGGCCTGAGACGGGCTTCTTGACTTCTGACACCATGTATTATTACGTCTACTCATCTATGTTCAGATTGGCAAGTCGAGAGACACTCGTTGCTCTTTTAATCAGGTTTTATTGACACTGCCTCTTAGCATGTTACATGTACATAAATATATCTGCTATTCTGACGCGTCCCCGGTAACTCTGCACCATCACATTGGTTCCTATCCACATATACTCAGTACATTATCTACATCAGATAAGATAATTATTGTTTGTGTCCTTGCCACAAAACCCGTTCCAAAATCTGAACTGCTCTTCCAACGTCAAATTACAACCCTGAAATGACACAGGCTGGTTAAGAAAACAAATCATGAATACATGATTTCTCTAGAAGCAGTGAAAGACATCAGCTGATTTAAAAACTAAATAAAATGGAACCTGGCAAAAATGAATATAAAGTCACTCACTTACAAGCAATTATTCACCTATAAAAGTTTATAGAAGCTGAAGAGTCAACCTGTTGAAGATTATTACAAGTGAAAGAATCATTGAAACATAATGTGGCTTTGCTTGTTTTACATAATCATCTAAATCCAATGTGGATCATCATTATGCAACAACTCGATGAGCCGCACTTTAAATTTCCTGGTATGAGGGAGATGGTTGGAGGAGGCAGCATAATGCTACCTGAGGTCTTCATCAAGCTGATGATTGATGTGGGTAATCGTGCTGCCTGTAAAACACTAATCATGAGTGATTTTCCCTTAGGGGAAACACACAACAGCATTTTGGTTTGCTGTTGTCTAATGTAGGCTCCATTTGTCTCACTTTTATAAAACATGTTCAATGTCAAAACTGTGCAGAGACAACAGTGCATCACGTCATAGAAACTCTGCCATTACAAAGCGCAGCAACCCCTAAACCATACATTACAGCATTTTTACACTCTGTGGAATAGATGGTTCTTTAAAGTGATGTTGTGTGTGGTTACATCTCCTGCAGCAGATGCACATGGAAATATTACAACAAACAACAGTAGTACTGAGTGACTCCTTAGTGTCAGAGATGTGTGTATAAATAAAGTAGAAAAATCTGTATGGCCAGGATTTACAATGGAGAAATAAGGAAGGTGTTTGGAGCTAATCAGAGCTAATGTTTCAGTTTGATGATGTCTGTGACCTCCAGCCTCACGACCGCTCAACAATGCCCAACCACCAATGATGTCAAGGTGCATGCTGAAATATGATTACTTAGGATCAAAGTTCATGCTCAGTAATCCAGGTAAAAAATCCAACAAAGTTCAGTCAGTTCACCGGGACGGTTTCTTTTCTTTTTGTTGTTGTTGTTGAGACATTTCATCCTTCAACCCTCCCCATTCAAAACTGTGCACCATGGGTGACAGGGCCTTTTGCTCTGCTGCTCCTCGTCTGTGGAACAACCTCCCCGACCATCTAAGGATACCCCAGACTGCAGAAAGTTTTAAGAAAGGACAGAAGACCTTTTTATTTAAAATATTTTATAGTGTTTAAAGGTATTTTTAATCCTGCCTTTTTATTGTTCTTTTTTAGTCCATGTTTTATTATATTCAGATATTTTTACTGTGGCACTTTGAGATTGTAAAATGTAAAGTTCAGTACAACTTGAATTAATTATTATTATTATTATTATCCAAAGGACTTCATCAGTCCGAGGAGCCACAAACTCAGTTGGATTTTTTAAAACCTGGATTATTGAGCATGAACTTTGATGTTTTGAACAACTTTGGCTAAGGCTGCCTCAGAGGAGTCGACAGGGGGAAAGGGAGGGCTCCAGAAACCATTTTATCACCAGCAAACTGATTGGTCCACTATGTGGGTGTGCTGGGACTGATTTTGTTGTGGCTCCTCAGACTGAAGAAGTCCTTTGGATGAAGGACGAAACATCTCAACAACAAATAAATAAACAAATCAACCGTCCAGATGACCTGACTGAACTTTGATGGATAATTACTTAAGAATCTGAATATTTCAACTATGAGACAAATGATAATATATAATAAGTATATGATATAATATGATAAAAGATATTAAAAACAGCAAGAAGCACCCATGTAAGGTGTAAATGAAGTCAAAACACAGATCCAGGTTTTAACAGACACATATTATTATAATTCTGCCAGAAGTGCCTCAAGCTGTTCAATTTAATCGAGCTTATGTCTGTTTTATCCTATATTCAATATGTTCTATATTCTGTATTTCAAAAGATCCAAACTATTGCTTAAATATTCATTTTGATCAATATTTATAGATATGTCACTGTTGGCTCCAGGGGGTGTCATTGTGTGTAGTCGCTGGTGGGGCTCTTCCTGTTCTCCCCTATGGTCTGATCTGGGGGGTGGGTGAGTGGTTCGTCCTGTTCGGGTGGCCCTGGGGGCTCCGCGCTCGGGGTCCTTCTTGGGGTCTTGGGCTCTGATCGCCCCTTTGTCTGCCTCGAGTCTTGGGGGTCAGGTCTCTGATGCTTCACAGTCCCTATAGAATGTTCTATTTGAGAAGCCTTATACACCCTGCATGCTCACAACCACACACAAATGGATGCAGGGATGTGTATGTAGATATAATATGTAGATATGTAGATAGGTATGTGACTGAATATGAATGTATATGTATGTATATATATATTTGTAGGTATGGGTATGTATATTTATGGAAATCTACTGCAAGGTCATGAAAGTTATGAGTCTATGCATGTGTGTTTTGTTACTGTGTTCTGTCATGTACTTTGCAGGATTGCAGACGGCGGTTGGGTGTGTTTGCCTTGTGCTCTTTTTGTATAGATATTTGTTGTGTTTTGTAGTCTTACTTTCTCTCTTTCCTTTCTCTCTATCAATAAAATAAATAAATAAATACATAAATAAAAATCATAATGATGTGAAGAGGATGGCTGTAAGGTGAGAAGGGAGGCCAACTATAAAAGAAAAAAGAAAAAATACATTTATAGATATAAGTAAAAACACACAATTACAGTACTGTATATGCATTGCAACACATGTAAAAAAAATCAGTTCTTTTGCAGGTTCTTGCTCTCAGGCTGTCTTTAGGGTGACACACATGCTCTTTAGTTAGAACAATGACGTTTCAGAGCCTTCCTTCACCACGCTGGCCTTTCTCCTTCCATTATGCCTCATTTTCTTAAAGGTCATGTAGTCTAGAGGGTGGCAATTAATAATAATAATAATAATAATAATGTCTATTCCTGTCATCTGCATATGTTCCCATACACAGACGAAATTCGTCTCTGCATTTAACCCAACCACCTACCAGGTGGTGCAGTGAGCAGCCCGAAAGCGCCCGGGGAGCTGGAGAAATAGGTGTGCACTCATAGACACCCCAAGCTGGGTAGTGGCCGGGGCGCGAACCCGCGACCTTCGGATCCGTAGTCAAAAGCCCTGCCACTAGGAACAATAGACACCAACACAGGATAAATTTAATCCGACTGTGCTTGAAAGTCTACTAAACAGCGATCTTCGCCACCATCATCAAAAGAACCAATGAGTTGATATGATTTGGAGTGTTAGACTATTAATACATCAGAATGTGATCCATGGTGGCTCCAGTACATGTTCATAATAAAACAAATGTAGTAATTTCTACATTTTAGATTACAGCATTGTTTCATTGCAGCTTCTACAAGTCAAAGATATTTGTGTTTTGTTTCACCTGCCTAACGTCTTTATTCTGTATTTTAGATGTGTAGAGATAAAACATTAGCCACTCTACTGTAACACTGAACAAATGTTTACTGCCAGTAAAAATATGAACCATTACAATTAGAACATTTCCTTTGATTTTAGGAAAACAAACTGTCAAATACAGACATTTGTTCTTGTTAGTCCTAATTTTCTCCCCATCTCCGCTTTGTGCTGACCTGGTTCAGTTATACTGGCAGAAATATTGTGAAATTCCTAATGGGTGCGAACCCAGATGGCGCCCAAAGTGCTACAGCTAGCTGCTGCTGTCTTGCACTTGCAACACAAAAAGAACACCATGTTAACACTTTACTCTTGCAATGTTAGTTTGATTGACTAATTTTTGGTGTTTTTCTAAATACTGTTGACTAGTTCTCACAAAGGTACAATAACTCAGACAGATTTGTTGTATCTACTTTACGAAATTGCCAGACCTAATTTTATTAGTTAAAATGGCTAGCATTATTTTAACACATACAATTCTTCATTGTGCATATGTATACATGTTTCACATGTAATGTGAAATGGATGGTGATGTAAAAGTCTATAAATGGGAATGGAATGAATCGTTATAAAAGGCCTCCTGCTGCCTTTGGTTCCAATTGATCCACAAGGTTTTTAACATAATGTTAAACCACAAGTTGGCAGACTGATGAAGACACAGTCAGGTGTATCAAAGGTAAATGATTTATTTACATGTGCGAGGAAATGTTCTGGGTTGTGGTTGTTTTACAGGTCGTGTTGGAGCGGAGGGAGAAAATGAGGTCCTATGTTTCCAAAAGAAGCTGAAAGGTGATCTGGAAGTATTGTTGGAGAGAGGAACAGGTTGAAGGTGCTCGGTGGTTTTTGATCCAGGCTGATGTTTGGCCATTGCACGAACAAGATGATGACGGGGCGAGGTCACAGGCGCGAGGCGTTCTCAGAGGACACAGAGGAGCAGGACATAAGGAATCATAATGTCCCAGCGTTGGATGAATGTCTGGCAGGAGTTTGAATGTGCAGACTGTGTGGAGTGGTGGATGATTAAGATGATTAGCAGCTGTGGACAAAGTGATTGTAGCTGGAAACCTAAGAATCCCACATTAGTTTTAAAACCAAGTGTCATTTTGACTCAGTGGGGCTAAAGAAACACCAGTCTACTTCGGTCTTGGTTGTCTTCTTTAACTTGGTGATCTTTTCAGAACATTCAAATAACTATATCTGCAACAGATAAATAAATAAAAAAACAACAACTGTTCATGGCCTTTCCACAAACTCCATTTCTAAATAGTTGGAATATAATTTAGGGCACCAGCATTACTAGAAATAAACATTCTTCAGTAACGTGCTCAGTTCACAATCTGTGACTCTGTTAATCCGTTTATGAATATCTGAGACAAAAAACACATTTCATCCATTCTGTTGAATGAATAAATGCAGAAGGCTCCTGCAGGGTGTATTTAGATCAAACTGAATGTAAAAGGAGCGTGATATTTAGAAGAGATAGTTTGAACACCCACAGACTTTACTACTCAGCCTATCAAAGCCTTGTTAAATATTTGATCAGCCCTGGCAGGTAATTACATCACTGTGATTTACGGAGGTCATTTCAACACTTTGACAGCGGAGGACAGGCAGCTCGTGCTGCAAACAGACACCAAACAGGACAAAAAGCTCCATACAGACATGTTTGATTGACAACACCACATCCAGGATTATGTGACTGACTGACAGGTGCACAGATTATTTGACCCTTTCTTTTCTCACCAGCTCCATGAATCTGCAGTGGTTTTGGCATGAATAATGACTAGACTCCTTTCTGCTTAAGTCCTTAAGTTTTGTGATTAACACTGTGTGTCTGTTAGCAAAACATCTCATGAATCAGTGGATGAAACCCTCAGGAAGAATCTGTGGATGTGCACCTACAACTGATTAACTTCTGAAGTTCAGTTGATAACACATGATGCTTGGCCAACAGAAAAAATGACTACTGTATATCAGAATGAGAAGTGATTATCAAGGTTTAGCAAAAACTCCAACATAAGATGATATAATGTGACATGAAAGGCTGCTAACCATTCCTCCAAGTAATGCCCTTTATTTATGTATATGTAATGCTGTTTTATACTGAATCTAGTACTTTGTTTTTCAAGCATCTCACCAAAATGTGTAAATGTCATATTTAATGTACAATGACGCATTTACACATTAAAGTGCAGAAAGGAACAGCATTTTCTCATCTGGTTATTATTATGTTTTATATAAAATGTAAAATAATAATTAAAATTCCTATAAAAATACAGTAGTAGGCCCTACATCCAAAATAAAACTCCAGCTGTGGAGTGATAATTAGCCCGGCTGTGGTTTGGAGAACAGTCTCCTCTTTACGCACGGATCAGAGCGCGCGCAGGCGCGAAGAGGAACCCACTCCAACACGCTCCACGCGCCACATCTCTCCAACTGACCGTCCAGTGTGTGCGCTCCACTCCGGGACAGCTCGGCTCCTCCGCGCGTCACCATGGAGTTCAGCAGCGCTCCTCCAGAGGACTTCTCCACGGAGCGCCCCTCCGCGTCTGCTTTCAACGCCTCCTTCTCCGAGGAGCCGCTGCTGGAGGCGTCAAGAAGCAACGTGAGCAGCGGAGGAGCAGCAGCGTGGAGCCCGGCGGGGCTCTCCATCGCGGTGTGCATCACGGCGCTCTACTCCCTCATCTGCGTGCTGGGGCTGCTGGGGAACGTGCTGGTCATGTACGGAGTGGTCCGGTAAGACGCACAATACAAACACATGAGTTGATTACAGTATATAGGTGACAAACAGCACACTCCACGGCAGTAACTCAATTTTTGAATTGTTGAATAGTTTATAATAATTTGTGAGTCTAATACAACAAAACATTCTTTTTTAATCCAACTTTTCAAATTTGTTCTGTCTAAAAGCCTCTCCAACACATACATTACAGACAGTAACTGTGATCAGCAGGGGAACACACTGGACCATCAAAGGAGAGAGTGGGGTCTGTTGTCCCACGAACTCACATCTTTATCGTTTTAGTGATTTTATACATTTAATGTGTAGCATTCTTTGGAGGGATGCACATCACCCACTTTAAACTAAGATTATCTCACTTACGATGAGGAGACATGATGATAGATGTGATGCAGCTGGAGGTTGAGGAGGACTCTCAGCTACTACAACAGGTTCAGGTTCAGGTTCAGGTTACTTTATTTATACCCAAGGGTAAATGTGGTTTGCAGTGGTACAAAGCATACATCCATCCATGCGCACACACAAATAAAAACAGTAAAAACATTTAGTAAAAACACTTCAAAGAAACCATAAACAGATAATGTTGCACATAACAGTGTTAAGGCTCCCCAAATCATATGTAAAATGAAAAATAAAAACATTTAACCACTAAAAGCTTCAACATTATTTCAGTTTGTTCATTTCAGTAACAGCAGTGGGAACAAAGCTATTTTTAAAACGTGTTGTCCTACATTTAGGGACTAAAAACCTCCGACCAGAGGGAAGAAGCTGAAACTCTCCGTCTCTCTAAACATTAACTGAAAACCAACTGAGTCATAGCATAGGTAATAATAATAATAATAATAAATTCAATTTATACCGCACTTTTCATTAATAAAAATCTCAAAGTGCTACAACAATAAAACAAGTGATAAAATCTAATAAAATCAATAATGATATCAAATAAGATTAAAGACAGAATAATGTGGAGGCAGAATAGGCCTGCTTAAAAAATAATAAATAAATAAATAAATAAAACAAGTGATAAAATCAAGTAAAATCAATAATACTATCAGCCAAGATCAAAGATAAAATCATGCGGAGGCAGAATAGGCTTGCTTAAAAAGAAAAGTCTTTAAACCGCTTTTAAAGTCAACCAGTGACTGTGGAGCTCTCAGGTAGTCAGGGAGGGAGTTCCATAGGCGGGGGGCAGCCACACAGAATGCCCGGTCTCCCATGGTCCTTAATTTGGTTCGTGGAATGTGAAGTAGATTACTGTTCTGTGATCGTAGAGACCGGGTGGATGAATATAATAATAATAATAATGAATTCAATTTATAATGCACTTTTCATTAATAAAAACCTCAAAGTGCTATATGGTGTAAGAATGTCCTTTAGATAGGTAATTCATTGTTGGCTGTCAAAGTCAAATACACCGAGGGACAAAAAAACAAATTTGCTACAAGCCAAGGGCCGGACTGGTTCAATGTTTATTATAAGGGGGTGATATAAGAATTTTTTTCTTCTTTCTGCACTCTTTTCATTCAGTGTTTTCTTTTTGATTATTTTGTTTTATTTTGTCTCTTTTAAATGAATGAATAAATGGATTAAATAGCTTTACATCTGCTAAGTTCTTGGCGTAAATCAACACAGACATGTTCCTGTTTTTTTACATTGTTTTATAATGTAGCTGTTTATGTTTCGTTTTGTTTTTTAAATACAGTTTTCTTATGATTTTTAATTAATATGTTTTTTTTAATGATTGTTTACTGTTGGCTGCAAGTATCAAGCTCCTTCATTTTCTACAGCTGATAGCTGTTGGTCATTACTTATGATGAAGTTTAACAACTTCTCGGTGAACATTTGAGCTCCGTGGCTTCAGCGGTGTGTTTTTATTGTTCAATCCGGGGCAGGCGCTCTGATTTCGGTCAGCCGCTCTCAGCCTGTCCCTCCTACGAGACGGTCAGACAGCGGGTCGGACTGGACGCAGCTGGCCGCGGTCGGTCTCCCTGTTTCGGTTCAGTGAGAGTGGCGTCCCGCTGAAGCCCCAGAGCTCGAATGTCCAACGTAAAACTAACTTGACCGTGGTTTAATGTGGCGCTATGGCTCTGCAGATATTGCACGTTGCTGTCTTGTGGTGTTTAGTGTAAAATACTTCCACACAGCGGACATGTTACAATGAAAAGTTGGCTAGCTGTTAGCTAAAATGCTACTCACTCAGTCCGCACGTTGTAGCTGGCTGCAAACTATGAAATGTATTTCCTGAATGTGACGTGAGGCGGGTTTTGTTACTCTGGGTTCATGAGACATGACCCCGGATTGGATCGGCCCCACCCCTACTACCGTTGCATTGTGGGGAATGTAGTGTTGGTGCGTGCAAAACAGCAGCGGGCGGCTGTGGCCTGTGGGCCGTTTCTAATAGTAATTAAATATCATCCAGGGAGTCATAGATAATTAATTTATGGCCCGCAGGCCTTGACTTTGACATATGTGGCTTAAGGTGTATGGTAATTAGCTGTGGTGGACATCTTGTATTTGGTCAACTTCAAATGTTATTGAGTTTAATGATTATTTCTTGAAATTTACGTTACACTCTGTCTGGGATATTTTGTTGACAGACCAGGACTGAAACCAGCAAAAGTTTTCAGCAAAGATGATATGCAATGCATAGTACTTGGAGTATGCATTGTGAATGATTCTCAGCTACTACCACACCAAGTTTTAGTTCAGTACTAGTCACCTGTCAGCTTGTTGTGATGGAAACAAATCAGCTTAGGTAATCAACTGTGCATTCAATGATTAAGTTCTAAAAGCTTTGTTAAATCTGTCTTTCGGTTCAAATTATGTTTTCCTTATGCGACGGACACACCCACTCATAATGAGCAATAAAATTATCACTGTTTGCCTTTGGCAGTGGGTAAATAACGACTGAGCAATAACGTGACAGTTCGGTCTTCTGTGTATCTGACATGCTTAGAAAGCTGCACCACAAGCTGAGATTTTCAATCTCCAGTCTCAGTGCAATCAAACAAATGGAACATAAAACACATTATAAACAGAGGGCCTGTCCAACACGTCACATTCTGAGGGCGGTGCATGATATATCATGTGATAAATAAAATGTAATGCCCCCCCTTGTCGTTCCGCATTCTTTTAGAGCATGTTGTTGTGTGTACTCCATCCATTCATCCATCCATTATCTTTACCTGCTTCTTCCTTTTTGGGTCGTGGGGTCTAGTAAGAAAAAAAAAAAAGCACTCATAAACTTAATTTAATCTGAAGTCACTTGTTGTTTGGAGTTCTAGAAATCTATTTAAACATGTAGTGAACTGTTCTGCTTGTATCCAGGTAAAACACTTGTTAAAGAGAACACATTTGCTACTGAAAGAGTGTGTTTTGAAGTATCTTCAAGATTCAATCAGCTCACTGCAGAGAAACTAGAGTTATAGGAGGCTTACAGGCCTATCCTGGAGCCTACAGAGGATTTGGTGCCCTGGCATGACTAACAACACGGCTCCCAGTCTCATTTTATAAGGCTGCGCTCGTTGCTCAAATCATAAATTCAGATCCTTTGAAGTGGGGAACCATAAAAAGGTCATGAATACGTAATATCTTACCTGCTGCAGATAAAATGGAACAACATCAATTTGGAATAACAGATTATAATTCTGACCAGACTGACAAGTTAATGGTTAGTTTGAGTAGAGCTAAGACCAAAGTGGATTTCTGCCATAAATAACTATTCTTAAACTTTTAGTGGAGCGTGAGCTGTTTGATAAACTTTCACACTGCTTGTCAGTTTTTAATCATGTTTTTAATACTTAATACTAATGATCAAAACCAAGGTCTTTCAGGCAGCTATCTGCAACAGGTAAGATGCTTATTGTTCATAACCTTTCCATAGGATGCCACTTCAAAATAATCTTAACTTTCTTTTTAAAGGGACCTGGTAAATTGTTTTTTAAAGGAATGATTTTATCAAACTGTAACTCACTTTGATCTGTAGGTGATATGAGAGTAAATTTGTATCTGCAGGTCTATTAATGCATATGTAGCTGTGCATTTCTGCGTGTGCACAGTTATCAGAATCAGAGTGTACAAAGTATTATCAATGCACAGAAGCACAACAAAATTGCAGATTTTTTAATGCTTATATGGGTATTTATGTGTTTATGTAATGAATCACTAGTATGAGGGCAGACGGTGGTGCAGCCGGTAGAGCTTCTGCCTCTCAGCAAGCAGGTCCCCGGTCCAAATCCTGGTCCGGGGGCCTTTCTGGGTGGAGTTTGCATGTTCTCTCTGTACATGCGTGGGTTTTCTCCTGGTACTCCGGTTTCGTCCCACAGACCAAAAACATGCGTGTTAGACGGATTGGTGACTCTAAATTGTCCCGTGAATGGTTGTTTGTCTCTATGTGTCCCTGTGATGGACTTGCAACTTGTCCAGAATGTACCTCGCCTCTCAGTGATGGCTGGACAATGATTGCGACCCCTGTGACTCAAAATGGAAGAAGTGGGTAAAAGACAATGGATGAATCACTAGTTTGTTTCATAATTTGTAAGTAAACGTAGGGAAGGACTGGATAAGCTATTGCCTCTTCCAGCTCCTTTTTGAACGTTTTTGTTTTGGTTACAGAATATTTAGGTGGAAATATTCATGTTTTTAGCTACTGTATGTTTTTTTGTTTTGTTGAAATTTCAACTGTTCAAAATGAAATTAAAAAATATGTAAACTGGGTTATAAAGCCGACATAATTGGAATTATTTAGTATAACACTCCTCTTTGTGCCCTTGCAGCAGTTAGAACTTGAGGAAACTTAACGTATCCAGCAGCTAACTAAAACGTGACAAGGTTTTCTGAGAGTCAAATGAAAATGTTCGGTGCTGTTTTCCCTCCCCTGCCCACCCAGGTACACCAAGATGAAGACAGCCACCAACATTTACATCTTCAACCTGGCTCTGGCCGACGCTCTGGCAACCAGCACCCTGCCCTTCCAGAGTGCCAAGTACATGATGAGGACGTGGCCTTTCGGGGAGCTGCTGTGCAAAGTGGTCATCGCCATCGACTACTACAACATGTTCACCAGCATCTTCACGCTCACCATGATGAGCGTGGACCGCTACATCGCAGTCTGCCACCCAGTGAAGGCCCTGGACCTCCGCACGCCCGCAAAGGCCAAGCTCATCAACGTCTGCATCTGGATCCTCTCTTCCGCCGTCGGCGTGCCAGTGATGGTCATGGCTGTTACCAAGGTGACGGATAAAGGTGGGTGAGCTTAATTGTTTGAAGTTTGGGAAGGGGGGATGGGGAGGTATGTAAAATGCTGCCTCTGTTTGTGTTAGTATCTACAGGTCCTTCTTGAAAAATTAGCATATTGTGATAAAGGTCATTATTTTCCATAATGTAATGATAAAAATGAAACTTTCATATATTTTAGATTCATTGCACACCAACTGAAATATTTCAGGTCTTTTATTGTTTTAATACTGATGATTTTGGCATACAGCTCATGAAAACCCAAAATTCCTGTCTCAAAAAATTAGCATATTTCATCCGACCAATAAAAGAAAAGTGTTTTTAATACAAAAAAAGTCAACCTTCAAATAATTATGTTCAGTTATGCACTCAATACTTGGTCGGGAATCCTTTTGCAGAAATGACTGCTTCAATGCGGCGTGGCATGGAGGCAATCAGCCTGTGGCACTGCTGAGGTGTTATGGAGGCCCAGGATGCTTCGATAGCGGCCTTAAGCTCATCCAGAGTGTTGGGTCTTGCGTCTCTCAACTTTCTCTTCACAATATCCCACAGATTCTCTATGGGGTTCAGGTCAGGAGAGTTGGCAGGCCAATTGAGCACAGTAATACCATGGTCAGTAAACCATTTACCAGTGGTTTTGGCACTGTGAGCAGGTGCCAGGTCGTGCTGAAAAATGAAATCTTCATCTCCATAAAGCTTTTCAGCAGATGGAAGCATGAAGTGCTCCAAAATCTCCTGATAGCTAGCTGCATTGACCCTGCCCTTGATAAAACACAGTGGACCAACACCAGCAGCTGACATGGCACCCCAGACCATCACTGACTGTGGGTACTTGACACTGGACTTCTGGCATTTCCTTCTCCCCAGTCTTCCTCCAGACTCTGGCACCTTGATTTCCGAATTATGAAAACTTATACCAAAAATTATACCAATATGGCCGCGCTCAGAGCAGCCGCAGCTTCACGAGCTCCCGGATCATCTCTAGTTTTTAGTAATTTTAATAGTGTTTTTGTACCTGACTCTACGCGTTTTTTGCGGGTGAATTACAGCCGAACTGAACTGTTAAGAATCGGAGCGGATTTACCACAGGGCACAGCTGAAATCAGCAACGAACTCAAATCAGAGCTCGGAAGATTGGACCTGCTAAGAACGTCCTTCTGGAAACAGATGCGCTCGAGAGGAAAGAAAAGGAAGCGGTGCTCTCGTGGAAAGAAGAGAGGTTGCCGTGCAGGAATTATGACGAGACTGCGGGCAGACGCTAAAACCGGTAGACCCCCGATGCCGGCTCTTTTTCTGTCTAACGTGCGCTCGCTCGACAACAAGATGGATCTACTTCGTTTGAGAGTAACCACGTCGGAGGAGATGAGAAGATGTTCCGTGCTTTGTCTTACGGAAACTTGGATCTCGGAGGACACTCCAGACTCTGTTTACGAGCTGGATAATCGGCTCTTTTTCAGAACAGACCGGTGCACCGAGACTACAGGGAAAACGCGAGGCGGCGGTGTCTGTATTTACGTACACAAAGATTGGTGCACGAACTGTTCCGTGATTAAAAGGCTTTGTTCAGCCGCCGTCGAGTTAATCACAGTTAGATGTAGGCCGCATTATCTTCCGCGCGACCATGCTGTGATTTTAATAACAGCTATTTACATAGCACCCGATGCTAATGCTAATGACGCCCAGGGAGAAATTCATGACTTACTCACCTCGCTGCAGTGTAAATATCCTGAGGGGCTTTTCATTGTTTGCGGGGACGTCAATCACGTTGATCTTCAAGTCTCCCTCCCAGCCTTCAATAAGAACGTCTTCACAGCTACGAGAGGAGATAAAACGCTCGACCAAGTCTTCACAAATGTAAAGGGGGCATACACGGCGAAGACACGCCCACCGCTTGGATCTTCCGATCACGAGTCTCTGATCCTGGCCCCAAGAGAACTCCCCCCACTCAGGCGCTCCAAGCCGGAACAAAGAGAAATAACAATCTGGCCCCAAGATAGTTCCCCCATGTTGAGAGACTGTTTTGAGAGGACAAACTGGTCTGTTTTCAGAGAAGCAGCCACTGATGGAAGTTCAGTGGACATGGAACTGTACGCTTCCTCAGTCCTGGGTTACATCAGTACATGCTCTGAAAATGTATCTATAAAAAAATATGTGAAATCCTACCCGAACCGGAAACCCTGGTTAAATAAAGAAGTTCACGCCTTGCTAGCAGCCAGGGACACTGCATTCAAGTCAGGAGATAAAGTGGAGCTGAGAAAGAGCAGGAATGAACTGAAGGATGGCATTAAGAAGGCCAAGGCCACGTATGCACAGAGGATCGAGGGACAGTTCACCTCACAAGACCCACGGAGCATGTGGAAGGGTATTAAATGCATAACAGATTACAAAGGCAAAAACAAACAATGCCCCAGGGACCCATCTCTGCCTGATGCCCTCAATAAGTTTTATGCACGTTTTGATGATCCAAACAGACCAGCTAGCACCAGACTCACCTCATCACCAGATGAAGAGCATCTCAGGGTGTCCGCAGCAGAAGTGAGAGGCAGTCTCAGAAAGATTAATCCTCATAAAGCAACCGGACCAGACAACATCCCAGGGAAAGTTCTGAAGGAATGTGCGGACCAGCTCTGTGAGGTGCTGGCTGACATCTTCACCACCTCACTTGCACTGGAGTCAGTTCCCACCTGCCTGAAGACCGCGACCATCATCCCAGTCCCAAAGAGCTCCACAGTGACTGGTCTGAATGACTATAGACCGGTGGCCCTCACCCCGATAGTCGCTAAATGTTTTGAGAAACTGGTCATGTCCCACATCAAGGCAACCGTCAACATCAATGAGGACCCTCATCAATACGCATACCGTGAGAACCGATCAACAGAGGACGCCATTTCTTCCGTGGTCCACACTGCTCTCACCCACCTGGATCAGAAAGACTCATACGTGCGTCTGCTCTTTGTGGACTTCACATCTGCCTTCAACACCATGATCCCCCAAACTCTGATAGACAAACTATCTACACTTGGACTAAGCCCCTCTATTTGTAACTGGGTACTAGACTTCTTAACAGACAGACCACAGTCCGTGAAGATCCACAACTTCTCCTCCTCCACCATAACCCTCAGCACTGGCTCTCCTCAGGGATGTGTGCTGAGCCCCCTTCTGTTCACTCTGCTCACATATGATTGTACAGCCACACTTCCAGGCTGTCATATTGTTAAGTTTGCAGATGATACAGCGGTGGTGGGATGCATCACAAACAATGATGAGTCCAGCTACAGACAGGAGGTGGAACACCTGGAGAGCTGGTGCAAAGAGAATAATCTTCACATGAATGTGAAGAAGACAAAGGAGATGATTGTGGACTTCAGAAGGAACAAACACACCCACGCCCCACTGAAAATAGGTGGGTCTGCAGTGGAAGTGGTCTCCAGCTACAAATACTTGGGTGTACACATGAATGATAACCTCAGCTGGAGCAACAACACCACCAGCCTGATCAAGAAAGGTCATCAGAGACTCTACTTCCTCAGACGGCTGAGACGTGCTGGTCTGAGCAGCCCAGTTCTCACCTCGTTCTACAGGTGTGCAGTGGAGAGCATCCTGTGCTCCAGCATCAACGTGTGGCATGGAGGCTGCACAGTTGAAGAGAGGAAAGCTCTGCAGAGAGTGGTGAAGGCTGCACAGAAGTCTGTTGGAGTCAGTCTCCCCACAATCACAGACATTTACACCTCCAGATGCAGGAAAAGAGCCACCTGCATCATGAAAGACCTCACTCATCCAGCACACTCACTCTTTGCCCCACTCCCCTCAGGACGGAGGTTGAGGAGCATCAAGTGTAGAACCACTAGACTGAGGAACAGCTTCTACCCTGAGGCTGTTAGACTCATGAATAAAAAAAAAAAATAAAAAAAATAAACACTGCAAAATATCACATCATACTGATGCTGATCTGTTTTCTTGTCGCTGTGTTCATCTGTGACTCATCTGCTCATACAAACTCATGTTCGTGCTGCTGTTTATTCCCACTATATTAAGCTTAGTGTATTACTAGTTGATGTTTTTCTTAGTTAGTTCTAGATGTTATTACTGTTTTTCTCTTGCATTTGTTGTTGGATGTAACTGGGACCCCGTGTACATAATCTCGTTTTCATCACATGTACCACATGCGGTGCAAATGACAATAAAGACTCTCTGACTCTGACTCTGACTCTGAATGACATGCAAACTTTGCTTTCATCTAAAAAAGTACTTTGGACCACTGAGCAACAGTCCAGTGCTGTTTCTCTGTAGTCCAGGTCAGGCGCTTCTGCCGCTGTTTCTGGTTCCAAAAGTGGCTTGACATGGGGAATGCGGCACCTGTAGCCCATTTCCTGCACACGCCTGTGCACGGTGGCTCTGGAATCGGCCCTTCTCCACAATCTTCCTCAGGGTCTGGTCACCTCTTCTCGTTGTGCAGCGTTTTCTGCCACACTTTTCCCTTCCCACAGACTTCCCACTGAGGTGCCTTGATACAGCACTCTGGGAACAGCCTATTCGTTCAGAAATTTCTTTCTGTGTCTTACCCTCTTGCTTGAGGGTGTCAATGATGGCCTTCTGGACAGCAGTCAGGTCGGCAGTCTTACCCATGATTGCGGTTTTGAGTAATGAACCAGGCTGGGAGTTTTTAAAAGCCTCAGGAATCTTTTGCAGGTGTTTAGAGTTAATTCGTTGATTCAGATGATTAGGTTAATAGCTCGTTTAGAGAACCTTTTCATGATATGCTAATTTTTTGAGATAGGAATTTTGGGTTTTCATGAGCTGTATGCCAAAATCATCAGTATTAAAACAATAAAAGATCTGAAATATTTCAGTTGGTGTGCAATAAATCGAAAATATATGAAAGTTTCATTTTTATCATTACATTATGGAAAATAATGACCTTATCACAATATGCTAATTTTTTTAGAAGGACCTGTATACTGAAGGAGAATTTGAGCTGGATTATAAACTTAGATTAGCTTCTGCGTTTTAACCCACCCTGACTGTTTTGACTCCTCAGGAAACACCGTTTGCACGCTCCGGTTCCCTAAACCAGAATGGTACTGGGACACGTTGACAAAGATCTGCGTCTTCGTCTTTGCCTTCGTGGTGCCTGTCCTCGTCATCACCATCTGCTACGGCCTGATGATCCTCCGCCTGCAAAACGTCCGGCTTCTGTCGGGCTCTAAGGAGAAGGACAGGAACCTGCGACGGATCACCCGCATGGTTCTGGTAGTCGTGGCGGCCTTCATCGTCTGCTGGACCCCCATTCACATCTTCATCATCGTCAAGACGGCGGTGGAGATTGACCATAAGAACATGGTGGTGGCGGCCTGCTGGCACCTGTGCATCGCCCTGGGTTACATCAACAGCAGCCTGAACCCCATGCTGTACGCCTTTCTGGATGAGAATTTCAAGAGGTGCTTCAGGGACTTCTGCATGATCCATCGCTCTCGCTCGGAGCAGAACAGCTTCTCCAGAGCTCGCAACAGCGCCAGAGAGCCTGCGACGGTTTGTGCTCCCGCAGCGGCTCAGAGGACTCCTGGCTGACGGATCACGCATCAGTTAGCAGCGGGATCAGCTCTGTCTGATGACACACAGTTCTCCATCACTGGAGTCAGAGTCCAGGACTGCTGTGGACGACGTGTCCGGAATCGTCTTTGTCTTGCTTCAAAAACAGATATTGTCAGAGGAGGATGACAAACTAACCCGTGTGTGGCTGTGCATAACAGAACGTAGACGACAGGACTTGAAGAGTTCACAAAAAGCATGTTTGGTGGTTTGTTTAGATTGTAATGAAAACCTTTTGGCCCTAATTTGTCTCTATTTGAAGCTAATGTTTCAGTTTAAACACACATTAAGGGAGAAGTCATGTATGCTGTGTGTCTGTGTCACACTGATCTATAATAATTAACCTGGCAGACAAAACATTGGTCTAAAGGAAAGCAGCTCACTGATGTGGGTTTTTGTGGTTTGTGTATTTATGTTTATTTTTTTATTTTATCAGCTTTACAGATCACAAATTGTCTTTAATGTCGACTGGACTGACCTGGACTGGAATAAGTGAAAAATACTTATGGAGACGCTGCAGATAAATAACAACTGTGGCTCAAATAAGAGCACCGTTTCAAAGTAAAATGTCCTGTGAGTTTGTGTAAAGCAGTAGTTTAGATTATTTTACGTGAGTTCTGTGAAATGTTGTGAACAATCAATATCTTACCTGACAGCTCCTCGAATAGTCTCAGTTTCAGGAAATAGGGTTTAGTTACGACCTGATTGACAAACTAATGGCTAGTCTGTTAGGGACTATGACCAAATGGATTTCTGATATTTTAAAACTATGTAATGTTTAAAGAAAAATCACAGTAATTCATGCAAACAGCATTATTTAAATCTTTACACTGTCATCAGTTTTGCATTGCGTTGTTTTACTAAGAATATTATAATAGCTCTGAGGATGTGACCCCAGGCTGCAACTAAAGTGCTACAGTGCAACCGATCAGAGGCACCACCGACATGTGCTAATAGAGTTAATAGTTTGTTAAACCTTAGTTGGCTTTGCTCAAAAGTCACATGACTTGATGGTCACGTGGCTGCAATCAGTTTTCTTGCAATTTTGAGTCACCAACTAATTTTGAACAGTGATGGTCCAGTGAGATACCTTCAGCATCATTCTGTTTGGTGTGGATTCTTAATTTATCTTAAACATTTTGGATCAGCAAAACCTCATTAACATATAAAAACATTGTTTCTGAACAATTATAATTTTTAAAAAACCTATAAAAATACAATTTAAAAGATTTTTCCATGATTAAAGACAACAGCATTGAGTTAAACAGAATATAGTTTTATGGTCCAGAAAGCCTGTGATGTCATTTTTCTTTCAACCTTTATTTAAACAGGTTAATCCCATTGAGTCACGGGGACTCATTTACAAGAGAGACCCGATTTTAACAAAGCGTGATGATAACAGTGGACAACAAAGACAAGAATAGACATTCACAAATGATGCAAACAAATTTGGGTTTTTTTTTTCTCCACGATTAAAAACACAATGATAATTAAAAGGAAACAGCCAAAAAAACAGCTAGATTACATGGTGTAGAATACTAAAAACAGGAACATGTCTGCATTGGTTCTTCAGATGTTTAAAGCCACTTATAGAGGTCAAGGTTGAGAGCTTCAAATCTTTTTGCAAATCTTTTTCAAGTGATATTAGGATGTGAAAGAGCATCAGGTTTAGATGTACCACAGTACCACCCCATCATTAAGATTGATCCCCACCTGGCCACATCTTTGAAAACTTCCTCGAGGTGTGCCTGCAACAACTACTACTACTGTCAGTATTTGGACATGCAAATGACCACATACTTACATGTAGCCATGTAAAGTGAAACTGATAACACAGTAAATATTTATATTAGCATTCAGGTGAATATTAGTAAAAGATTAAGGATCTGAGTTGTTTGAAAACATCTGCACAGTAATCCACTTTGATCTCTGCTCAGACTTTAGCTCATAAATCCAGTCAACATATGAGCCGGATCCTGCCGGAACAGGATCCGGGAACACTCTTATTTTGACAGGGTGCGTTCCAGTAACTGTTTGATTGGATCTGGTAACTCTCAGGCAATACCAAAGTTATGAACTTTAATAAAGTTTAATAAACTTGAATAAAGTATAATAAAGTTATGACTGCCTTGAACAAATAAAACATACAGCATATTGGATATGTAAACTGAAAATAATAACATAAACACTAATTTTAAACACAACAGACACTTACAACTTCTTACTATCACATACAATCATCTGCCCCTTCAAGTGAAGCATTTCCACTTCTACACTTAAAAAAATCTCCACCCCTAAAAGAGTGATGGGGTGAGAGCTGCCGACCGAGCTAACCAGTTTACCATTTACCGGTACCTACATTTACTACATTTACAAATGTAGGTAAATGTAGATGTTTAACAACCCCCCCCCCCCCTCCGGCCCACCTGCTATTTGCATTCTGGCATCGATCAGTTTACAAATAAAGCCCTGCCAGTCATTATTCAAAGTGTTTTATGCTTGTTTTGTTCTTCATTTTCCCTTACCCTTCAAGTGCACTTGTCAGGCTGACACAGTAAATAAGAAACTGTTCTTAATGTCCCGCCTTCTAAAATAAAGGTTAAATAAAATAATAAATAACAATAATAAAAAACAAAGAGCCAGCTACAAAAGATAAGATATTAGCTGATGATCTCTACTATTACTTAAAGTGAACATAACCTCCAAAAATGACTTTCTATTCATGAAAATTGTAAGAGCCTTTAGGCTGAAAGGCCATAACTTTCAAAGTAATCAGAATAAAGCTCTCCCAACCTTTTCTAATTAAAACATTGTTGCACTCTGCAGTTTTGAAATATTAAACATGTTTAAAATAAGCATCCTAGCCAATTGTTATATTATTCACACTGTTTTGTACAGTATGAAATCATAGGATGACCAAAAAAAAAGAAGAAAAATTAAAAAAAAAAAACTTTGAAAGAGCACAGATATGTGCTGGTGAAAATTCTCAGCCATTCGGGACATGGTAACCCCCCCCCCTCTCAAAAAAAAAAAGATTTAAAACAAAACAACTGGACTTATTTTGTAGCTGAAGGCATTTTGCTTCTCATCCAATGAGCTGTTTTAAACCTTTTCTTGGGTCAAGAACATGAACATCGAGATCAGGGTGGCTTTGTGGGTGCTGTGTTCCTTGACCTGAAACGTGCTTTTGACAATAAAATATGCACATACACACTGCTTAGTTTGGACTGTTATCAAGGAGGGACTATTTCCCATCCGAGGAACACAAACAGTTTAGATTAGCAAGAGGATACAAGTTTACAGTGGTCTTCGCACGAGGGGAAAGATTAATGACTTTGTTTGTACAGTATAGGAAACTTTACCAGATGTTTTCCTGACCCTGTGACCTAAAGTATTTGTACTGAATGTGCATCCAAACCTACAGTACAACATTCTGGATTTTGATAGCTATCAGATTTTTATGGATGCTTGCCTTATTTTAAAAGTTTTAAATGGGCCTGCTTCTCCTCCTTTAATGTATTTTATAAGTAAAAAACACACATAATACAGTAAACACAAGAGCACTGACCAGAGGAGATTGTGATGTGCAGCGGCGCAGGACTAAATTTGGCCAAATGGTGGTGTCCATCAGAGGCACGCAGTCGTGGAACACACTGCCAGTTTCTATCAGGAAACTGTGGCACCTACTCCAGCTTTAAAAACTCTTTGAAACATCGGCTGAAAGCTAACCAGAAGTGCACTCATGTGTAGATTACATTGTCTATTTTCTTATAGCATCATACCTTTATTGTTATTTCATGTTGTGTAATGTGTTATCTAGGTGACGTGTGTATTATATCTGCTCTTTGTTTTGTGGTATGTTTCTTGTTCTTACCTGCCTTAGGACAATGGATGAAAATTAGCTGTTGTGCTAACTTCAGCACATTGATGCTTACTGCTGACATGTTGATTAATATGCATTGTCCTAATTTAAATAAATAAATAAAAATAAATGAACTGATACAATCCAGACGAGTTTATTGTGACAACTGTTAAGTCTGTTTTTAGTGAATTATTGAATGAGCTCGACTCTCTGTCCATAACTGTAAAAAACAATAACTTGTCATCAATAACAACACTATTGTTTAGATTAATCATATGAAAATTTTGATTTTAATCATTCTTTTTTTAGTACATTAAAATTTGCATGTACTGTTTCCTCTCGTTTTACTTTACCTTTTTTTATATTTCTACACTTGCTCTCTTTTCATTTAAGCTTTTTTAATAAAAAAAAAGAACTCATAGTGTTAGTTAGCATTTTTATGAACGTCTTTTCAGTGCTGAGTTTATTTAATTTAATTTTAAATTAAACATTCAAAACATAACAGCATCTTTAAAGCTTTATTTGAATTCAGGCGTTCAAATGATTCAAAGTGTTCCCGTCATGTGCACAACTGGAGCAGGTTTCCCTGAGCAATGACATTCTTACGTTGCTCTTCACAGCATGCCAAACACAAGGCTTTAGCAGCTGATAGATGTTTAGTAAGAGTTGCAAATGTTTTAGAAAAAATATTTACCAGTAAGTGCACGGTCTGTGTGTTGTAGCAGTGCATGACAGTTTTGCACTGTACAAAAAAACTCATAGAAAAACCCACAAAAACATGGCTGTTTGTCCTTATTGTCGGACTCAAATTTAATTTCTTGTTGCTTGTGCTGTCATTAAAAAAAGATAGGAGTCAAACTGAAATCTGTTAAGACTTTATTTGCAGCTCATATTGCAAACACCTTTTGAGCTGTTGTGGATTTTCTTACTCTAAAGTGTCTCAACGCAGAAACTGGTGAAATTAAAGGTGTCTTCAAAATGGTCTTTGAATTTGTTTATTGCAATAAACAAACACAAGTCACACAGGATGCTTTCACACAGCCTGCAGGAGAGGTGTGTGACAAAAAGTTCAATCCAGTTTTATAGCTCTCCGTGTGATAAGAAAGACACAAAATGGGTCATAAAGACGTTGCACTCTGTGTTTTCCGATAGCTGGGCTGATTGTTTCTGTACTCCTGTTCCATTTAGACTAAACATGGACCAGTTAAGACAAAACCCATCAATTCAATGAGATGTAACCAACATCAAGAGATGTATTGTTCGGTTTTGATGCACGATTCATCTTTACTTCAAAAAACTCTGAGCACAGTATTTTCCCACTTTGATGGCACATATTTGAATTAATATTTAAGGTAAAGTACAAAGTTCTCTGTGACAGTAGTGCATAAGATCTATGAGAAATCAGAGTGTTGGATAAGGTAGGGGAATACTGTATGATGGTTTAAGTGTTTAAACATGAGATAATCAATAAAACAGGGATGGTACTGTACTGTGATTTTTGGTCACCATGATGATCCAAATTCAAGGATTTGATTATCATTATACAGTATGTATATATATATATACATATACATATATATATACTGTAGTATATATATATATAGTATATATAGTATATATATATATATATATATACAGGTGACCCCCGATTTACGAACGAGTTAGGGAGATAAGAACGGTTCGCAGCTCGATTCTGCCGTAGCTAGGGGGTGAATTTTTTTATTTTTTTTAAATTATCATGCTAACGGAGCGCGCGCACACATTTAAGCATGTACAGTAGTGTACTGTAATGTTAAACATTGCTATTCACATTTACAGAATAAATAAAAATATATTTTCTTACTTTGAGATGGTCAAAGCCGACATCTTAGGTTGCCATGCGTTGATTGTTTTCGGGCCGAGCAGCGCGGGGGCCGGCGAGCCACCGCAGCTGCTCCAGACCTGTGTTAGCTAGCTGGCTAGCTTCTGCTAGCCAAGCCATGAGCTGGTGTTGGAGCGGCGGCGCGATCAATCTGCAGCTGCTGCTCCAGCCACGTCCACAGAGCTCACAGAGCGATTCCAGCTAGTAATTAATCCATATGATGCGATCCTGGTCACCAGTGTTCAAAAGGCCGGCTCCCGTGTTAGCTCCCGTGTTAGCTTCTGGAGCTAGCCAGGCCGGAGGTGTAGCCAGGCCGGCCGGAGGTGTTCGCGCGGCGGCCTGGCACGATCGGCGATAAATCCGCTGCTGCCTGAGACATCCACAAAGTTCACAGAGACGTTTCCAGCTCGTAATTAATCCATATGAAGCCATCCTGGTCACCAGTCTTCGGCCGGCTCCCGGCAGCTAACCTAAAATGGCGTCCGGTGTTCTACATTAATTTGTGACCGGAGACCCCAGTGACTGAACCTAAAATGGCGTCCGGTGTTCTACATTAATTTGTGACCGTGTAAACTGAAGACCTACTTCCTGTTGCCCAAGATTGCTCAAAAATGATCAGAAATGATCTTTTTTATCATAATTATTATTTATAAAGCCTTTAAAACAACCACAGCTGCAACAAAGTGATGTACACATGAAATTAAGAACATTTAAACACAAAAAAAAAAAAATTTTTATTTTTTTTTTTAATACAGTAATTTCATATTTTTATTAAATATGATACGTTCGTAGGTCCCGTTGTTCGTAGGTCGATGGAGTCGTAAGTAGGGGGTTTGCTGTATATATATATATATATATACATATATATATATATATATATTTATATATATATATATATA
>JBBPBX010000342.1:70932-82057 GCA_038048925.1 Garcialebias charrua
CACCAGCATTCACATGGAATATCTGGACAGGAATATCTTACAAAAAGATCTGAAGCTCTCGGCCTTGACCTCTCTGAATGGTTTTAAGAATACTGTATGTTGGAATCCTGGCAAAAACCAATGCAGATATGTTCCTGTCTTTGATTTTATACATCTACCTTATAATATTTTGCTAGTTTTTGATACTTTGTTTAAAAATAAATAAATAATAATCAGTATTTCTTTCTTATGTTTTTCTATTGTTTATTCTAAAAAAGCTAAGTCTGGTCCTCTGGACATTTAAAAAAAAAAAAACTTGTGGAAACGTTTCGTCTTTCGTCCGAAAGACGTCTTCTGTCTGAGCTGCTGTATTCAGCTCAGTCTTATAAATAGCACCCTCTCACAGTGGATTAACCAGTTTGCTGATGACATCCAAAACCAGCTGCTCACATGATCAAGGAGGACCATCAGCCTAACGATGTATTGTTAGCACCCTGATGGTTGTTTGCATAGTTGCCAAGTCTGCTTATTTCAAGCGGCATTGGGCTTGTTTTTCCCTGGAGTTGCTTTCAAATTTGATCAGCCGCTTGTGGCGTTTTTTTGGGCTTCTCGTGGACATTGAGTCGCTTATTTGTGCTTGTTTTTCAGTCAAGCAGTAATGCGTGTGGTAGGTAGTTTGTCACAGTTGTCATGCCCCCCTTCCACGTATGTTACGTCAAGGCGGATGTTACGTTCAGGTGCAGTTGGCGCAAGCGACAGTCAGAGCCGGTAAAACTACATAAGCGCGAGCAATTAATGATGAGTCAGCATGAGCAGCATAGTGACACAACATATATATCTTGTATCATTCAACTATGTTAGTTTTTAGCAAACAAAATGATAAATTAATGAAAATTACTTTCAAAGTGAGTTTAAAATTAAAAACCGTGTTTCTTCACGGGACATCCGACTACACGCGAATGCAACATTGTTATTTATTCTTTGTCTATTCATTCATTCATTCAACCTTTATTTAGTCAGGTAAATCTCATTGAGCCTCGAGGGCTCATTTACAAAAGCGACCTGCTACAAACTAAAGAATTTAGTGAAATGTCTAGACAAGACAACGCTAATATGAGCTCTAAGTGGGGTAAATATGGAAAAAAATATAATAAAGATTGGGAGAAAGAGCGTGCTCTTCAAGACTGGATCCGACCACGACCACAGATGGGAGAAAAATGCAAAATGTATTTTTATTTTTTAGACTGAATACGTTCTTTAATGTATAATTTTGCTGGTTATATGTAATGCCATAATAAATATGTTTATACTGTTTAAAACTGCCTTTTTTTACACAATGGGATGGGGCGCTTTTTTTGGGCTTTTTTTAAAAGAGTGAGTCGCTTGTTTGTGCTTGTTTTGAATGAGCTGATCGCTTCTTTCGGTCTGGAGATCTGGCAACCCTGGTTGTTTGCTATTCACAGAGGGCTGAGTGATACTAGCAATAACAGCATTGTAAGGGCCAGTTTACACGGCGCGTATTTTGAGTGTAACCGCTACTTTCTCTTTGCGACTTTGCTTATCGCCTACACGACGCTGCTGGCCCCCCTCTTTGACACCGATACTTTTCTGACCCTGGTCTTAAGGTGGAAGTTTTTCGCTGACCCCCCGCTGATAATGTAAACATCTCCCGTGGAGCTTTTGTGTCAACCACATGCGCGCAGCCCGCACGCGCGGACAGTCTGACATTTCATGTGTCACGCTGCTCAATATAACAGTTTAACAATAATAAACAGTATTTATGTTGGCGTGGGAGATGTTTAAATTTATCTGAACTACAGTATCTATCTGGACTCGTTACATTTTTTAAACAGTGCGTACCGTGCTGTGAAAATGAAGACACCAGGTTTATTTTTTATTTACCGTGGCTGAATGACACGACCAGAGCGGCCAGGCAGCAATGCCGAAAGGTGGAGAGAAAATGGAAAAAAGACAGTCTGCAGGTCTCTTTTGAGATGGTAAAAGAGAGCTGGCGCCGATATCAGAAAGCAGTGAAAACTGCTAAATCACAATACTTCTCTGATATCATTGCTGCAAACTCTCGTAACCCTCGAGTTCTGTTCTCCACCCTAAACTCTGTTCTCCACCTCACTGAACAATCACCCATGGAAGCCTCGACTGAGCTGTGCGAGAACTTCCAACATTTCTTTTTAGATAAAATCGCAACCACCAGGGCTCTCATTTCTCCTCCATCTCACGATCCATCCATCCCACCTCAATCTGTTGCTGTGTTTGACCATTTTGAACCAGTCTCTCTGTCCTCTCTAGAGCAGGTCATGTGCAGCCTGAAACCATCTGGATCCCCCTTCGATGTGGTCCCCCCTCGGCTTCTAAAGGAGTCAAAAAAGGCGTTCAATACAGGAGGTTAAAAGGAGGTCTAAAGGAGGTTTTTCACACTCTAGGTCCCTCCATTCTCTCGATTTTAAATAGCAGCCTATCCTCGGGTGTGGTGCCAAAATCATTAAAACATGCTGCTGTTCAACCCCTCCTGAAAAAACCAAACCTCGACCCGTCAGTATTATCCAATTTCAGGCCTGTCTCCAGACTCCCATTTGTTTCTAAACTTCTAGAGAAAATAGTTGAGTCCCAACTAAAGTGCTTCCTGGAGGATCACGCTATCCCCGAGCTTTTCCAGTCTGGCTTCAAATCCCTCCACAGCACTGAGACTGCCCTACTGAAGGTTTTTAACGACATCTTTCTATCCACAGATACTGGTGACTCTGTGCTGCTTGTCCTATTGGACCTCACATCCGCTTTCGACACCATCGACCATGAGATCCTCATTGCTAGGTTGGAGCAGTGGGTGGGCATCTCAGGATCAGCCCTAAACTGGTTCAGATCCTACCTCTCTGACAGGTCTTTTTGTGTGTCCATCAATGATTTTACTTCTGCAGTGGCGGCTCTTAAATGGGGGGTTCCGCAGGGGTCCATCCTGGGTCCTCTCTTGTTCTCCTTATACCTGCTGCCACTCGGTGCTATTTTCCGGAAACACAATATACCTTTCCACTTCTACGCTGATGACTGTCAAATCTACTTCCCCCTAAGACAAAATGGTACAGGCTCTATTCAACCTCTGCTCGACTGCCTGGCTGACATCAGGGACTGGATGGCTTTAAATTTCTTAAGCTTCAATGATAAGAAGTCTGAAGCCATATTGTTCCTTCCCAATGACACAACCTCAAACCACTGCATTGACCTGTCTGCTCTACCCCTGTCCGAAAAACAAAAAGTCAAAAATCTGGGAGTGATAATGGATCCTTCCATGAAACTCAACAGTCATGTAAACATGATCGTCAAATCCTGTTTTTTCCAGCTGAGGCGTCTGTCTAAGCTGAAGCCCATATTATCCAAAAAGCACCTGGAGACAGTGATTCACGCATTCATTACATCTAGGCTTGATTACTGCAATTCACTTCTGTTTGGCGTCAGTCAAGCCACCATTGCACGATTACAACTGGTTCAGAACGCAGCTGCCCGATTTTTAACCAGCACACGCAAAAGAGAGCACATTACACCAGTCTTGGCCTCCCTTCACTGGCTACCGGTTCATCTTCGAATCCAATTCAAAATTCTCATGTATGTCTACAAATCGCTGAACAGTCTCGCCCCCGCCTATCTCTCGGATCTGATACACCCATATGTCCCTCCACGTGCTTTGAGGTCAGAGGATCAGGTACTCTTAATAGTTCCAGAAACTCGCCTTAAGCGCAGGGGTGACAGGGCGTTCTCTGTAGCAGGCCCAAGACTCTGGAACGAGTTACCGCTGCTCATCAAACAGGCCCCCTCCCTCTCGGTTTTCAAATCCCGGTTAAAAACTCACTACTACTCCATTGCTTTCAATGCCAGCTGATTTGTATTGGATCGTTTGATTTATGATCTGCAATGTTTTTATGTTTTTCGTGTTGTACTTCATTGTCTGTGTTGCCTGTTGCGTGTTTGTTTGTCCAGCACTTTGGTGTGGACTTGTTCCTGTTTAAAGTGCTTTATAAATAATATGGTATGGTATGGTATTTATTTATTTATTCAGCACCACAAACTTTACGTAACACAAACACTGAAAATTCAACTGAACACACTATTAAAACACGTGAACCGAACTGTAACTACGTTAATGAACTAGACTCTTGCTGTGTGTTCATCTGGACCCATCAGAACCGCGCCGAACCGTCTGCCTGTTTGTAATTGGAACGACAGCTTCTCCACCTGGCAGAAATAAATAAATAAATAAATAAAAACTCAGTTGTTGTGTGATCAAAGTAAACACAAGCAAACATTATATTAAGAACGTTGATTTACCTGCTGTAAGTCAGCTGTTTATCACGGAGTAAAGTCCGGTTCTGGTCCACAGTCCACTCAGCGTCTGGTGCAGCTTAGATGAAGAGGTCCCGCTTGGTGTCAAATCTGTTGACTCTTATCCAAATTCCAGCTTTAACTTGTTGTTAACTTGTTGACAACAACTTGTAGTTAGCTGATTTTAGCCAGAGAGGAAAACAGACGAGGCAGCTGTTTACCTCAGGCTGCACGCATGCGCAGTAGTGAAGGTTCCAAAAATCACAGCGCCATCTAATGGCCCAGCATGGTAACTACAGTGAAATCATGAGGACGGGGGGTGGAGGGGGAGAGAGTCGTATCCACAGAATTCGACCGTGTCAACGCAAAACTTTTCACCTAATTAACATACCCAAAAGATCCGTTTCCCCCACACAGGCTGTGTCTCAATTCAGGGGCTGCGTCCTCATGAGGACCCAGCCTAGCTGGGCCGAGTAGGCCACGCACTCACAAGACCGGGTGGGCTGAGCGAAACTGCTGAAATGGGACGGTCTAGCCTTCAGGTTTGCCGGCATTGAAGTGGGTGGGGCGTTCTCTTGAAGTGGGTGGGAAGTTCTTGTGTGCGCGCTTTGTGTGTGTGGAAAGAGAAGGGACGCCGCTAAAATATATTAGTTAGCTGAATACATGTATATATATTAGTGTTTCTGAGTTTACTGTTTGTTAAGAACTGATTATAAATCAGCTTATAAGGGGCGATCTGTTAAAACCCAGAGTGGACCTACAAAATCAAGTTGTCCAGTAGCTCAGTTGGTTAATCAACTTGCGATTGGTGCAGAGATACTTTTCTCGAAGCTGGTTCGAATCTCACTCGGTACGGTTAAAACTTATTTTACGTTTGTCTTTTATTGGATAAAAAAATGAGGACTGAGATTAAAAGGAAGGAGTTTGTGAAACTCCTTCTTTTTTTTTATCCAATAAAAGACAAACGTAAAATAAGTTTTAACCGTACCGAGTGAGATTCGAACCAGCTTCGAGAAAAGCATCTCTGCACCAATCGCAAGTTGATTAACCAACTGAGCTACTGGACAACTTGCATTTCATAGGTCCACTCTGGGTTTTAAAAGATTGCCCCTCAGAAAATCCTTGCTACGCACGTGTAAAATAATCTGATTTGTAATCAGTTCTTCAAAAACAGTAAACTCAGAAACACTAATATACTGTATATTCAGCTAACACATTTTTTTTAGTCATTTCTGTAGTAAAATTTTAATGAGATATATTCGAGCTGAGGTTGTTTGAGATGACTAAATAAAGGTTGAATGAATATTCGCGCTGAGGTTGTTGTTAAAACGAGCTGATGACTCAACAACACGCAGCAGCCCCGACCCTGCACGCAGAAAGTCCCCCCCCCCCCGCGAAATCTCTGCTGGCGCTATGAATTCTGGGATAGCCTCCGTCTTGAAGGTTCCACGGATGCATCCTTCGATTTCGGCAGGAAGTAGGCCGCATTCCTCGGCCGCATGAGGAGGAGTCTTCGAATTGGGACAGTCCTCCGCGCGGGGCAATGACGTATGCGGCCGACAAATGCGCACTCATGAGGATGCAGCCCCTGAATTGAGACACAGCCACAGTGTCCGTGTAAACAGGGCCTAAGTGGGGGACAGTTGAACCCGGAGGCCTCCACCTCTGTTTAATGATGGACGGTTTCTTTTCACAAAGATGGCCTCCTTTACTCCTCTCTCAAACCATTGTTCCTCTCTATCAAGGATGTGAACATCTTCATCCCTGAAAGAGTGACCTCTGACCTGGAGATGAGTGTAGACCACAGAGTCCTGACCTGATGATGTTGATCTTCTGTGCTGGTCCATCCTTTTGGCCAGTGGCTGTTTAGTTTCCCCGATGTAAGACTGATCACCCTCCTGACACTGAACAGCATACACAATATTACTCTGTTTGTGCCGGGGGACTGGATCTTTGGGATGAACCAGTCTTTAATGTATTTTGGGGTTTAAAAGCCACTGGGACGTTGTGTTTAGAAAATAAACGTCTCAATGTCTCTGAAACTCCTGCAACATCTGGAATGACCACTGGTCTGGGTCTGGGTTCCTTCTTTTCACCTGATGGCTGGCTGGAGTCCTGTTTGGGTTTCTTCTCTGCTTTCAGGAAGGCCCAGTTAGGATATCCACATTTCTCTAGAGCCTGTTTTGTGTGTGATTTCTCCTTCTGTCTGGCTCCTGAGTTAGTGGGGACGCTGTCTGCTCTGTGGTACAGAGTCCTGATGACTCCTAACTTGTGCTCCAGAGGGTGATGGGAGTCAAACTGTAAATACTGGTCTGTGTGGGTGGGTTTGCGGTACACACAGTTGGGCTTGTTTTGGGCTTATTTTCATGGAGCTGGCCGCTTGTTTCTGTCGCAAGATCTGGCAACACTTGTGAGAGGGTGCTATTTATAAGACTGAGCTGAACACAGCAACTCAGACTGAGGAAGTCTTTCGGACGAAAGACAAAACGTTTCCACAATTTTTTTGCTTTGTTTTGTTTTGTTTTTTGAATGTCCAGAGGACCAGACTTTGCTTTTTTAGAATTTTCTACCTGGATTATTGAGCATGCATCAGGGTCTGTTGTTTATTGTTTAAGGAAATTCTACCATTGCTGTTCATCATTCTTTAGTTTGTAGCAGGTCGCTTTTGTAAATTAGTCCACGAGGCTCAATGAGATTTACCTGACTAAATAAAGGTTGAATGAACATGCTGAAGTGTCCCTGGGCAAGATGCTTAACCCCTCATTACCTCTGTGTCCCCCATTGGTATATGAATGTACTGTACAGTACAGGTAACCCCCGACCTACGACCCCATCGACCTGCGAACCACGGGACTTACGAACATATCATATTTAATAAAAATATGAATTTAAAAAAAAAAAAAAAATTTTTTTTTTTTTTTTTTTTTGTGTTTAAATGTTCTTAATTTCATGTGTACATCACTTTGTTGCAGCTCTGGTTGTTTTAAAGGCTTTATAAATAATAATTATGATAAAAAAGATCATTTCTGATCATTTTTGAGCAATTTTTGAGCAATATTGGGCAACAGGAAGTAGGTCTTCAGTTTACACGGTCACAAATTAATGTAGAACACCGGACGCTATTTTAGGTTCAGTCACTAGGGTCTCCGGTCACAAATTAATGTAGAACACCGGACGCCATCTTAGGTTAGCTGCCGAGAGTCGGACGAAGACTGGTGACCAGGATGGCTTCATATGGATTAATTACTAGCTGGAAACGTCTCTGTGAACTTTGTGGATGTCTCAAGCAGCAGCGGATTTATCGCCGATCGTGCCAGGCCGCCGTGCGAACACCTCCGGCCGGCCTGGCTACACCTCCGGCCTGGCTAGCTCCAGAAGCTAACACGGGAGCTAACACGGTAGCCGGCCGAAGACTGGTGACCAGGATGGCTTCATATGGATTAATTACGAGCTGGAAACGTCTCTGTGAACTTTGTGGATGTCTAAGGCAGCAGCAGAAGCTGCAGATTGATCGCGCCGCCGCTCCAACACCAGCTCATGGCTTGGCTAGCAGAAGCTAGCCAGCTAGCTAACACAGGTCTGGAGCGGCTGCGGTGGTTCACTGGCCGGCCGGCGGGGCTGCTAGGCCCGACAACAATCAACGCATGGCAACCTAAGATGTCGGCTTTGACCATCTCAAAGTAAGAAAATATATTTTTATTTATTCTGTAAATGTGAATAGCAATGTTTAACATTACAGTACACTACTGTACATGATTAAATGTGCGCACGCTCCGTTAGCATGATAAATAAGGGTTGAATGAATGAATGAATGAATAATTTTTTTTTTTAATATAATTTTCACCCCCTACCTACGAACGGATCGAGCTGCGAACGGTTCTTAGGTCCCAAACTCGTTCGTAGGTCGGGGGTTCCCTGTATATGTCCCTGTATATGTCCCTGTATATGGTTAGTCTCTACAAATTCAGATTAGCTTTGTATTAATGTAATAATAATAATAGACTTTATTTGTATAGCACCTTCCTACAATGCCTTGCATTGACCAAGGTGCTTAACAGGATAAAAAGATGAATAAACTGGAACAATAAATCAGTGAAAATAGAATAAAAAACAACAGTAATAAAAGAAGGCAATGGAAATAAAAAATGCTACATACTAAAATACCAAAAGTAATAAAAGTTACACACTGAAAGCTTTTTTGAACAAGTGGGTCTTCAGTCTGGTTTTGAACAGAGTCAGATCAGAGGTGGCACGCAGCTCAAGGGGGAGACTGTTCCAGGCTTTTGGGCCGGCAACAGAAAATGACCGGTCTCCCCATTGTTTGTACCTTGAGCGAGGCACCTCCAGCAGGTGTTGACTGGCAGATCGTAAATCTCTGCCGGGCTGATGGGCTTTCAAAAGTTCTGAGATGTACAGAGGTGCAAGTCCATTCAGAGCTTTGAAAACAAACAGCAGCAGCTTGAACTGTATCCTGAACTGAACCGGGAGCCAGTGTAGAGAGGACAGGACAGGAGTGATGTGTTCATATTTTCGTGTGTTGGTCAAAAAGCGCGCGGCAGAGTTCTGTACAAGCTGTAAACGGGAGATGGAGGATTGATTAATACCAACATACAAAGCATTACAATAATCAAGTCTGGAGGTCACAAAGGCATGGATGGCCTTCTCCAGATCACCACGGCTGAGAAATGACTTGACTTTGGAGAGCAGACGGAGCTGGAAAAAGCTGGTCTTGACAACAGAACTGATCTGTTTATCAAACTTTAAGTTGGAGTCAAGCTGCACTCCAAGATTTCTGACCACCGGGTTGAAGTGGGGGAGGGGAAAACCAACACTGGGACTGGGAAGGATGTTGCTGGTGTCACCAGGTGCACCAAATAAAATGCATTCAGTTTTATCTGTGTTTAGGTGGAGGAAGTTTTGAGAGAGCCAGTGCTTAATGTCATTTAAGCAGTTGACAAGAGTGTTTGAACTGGGTGAGGGGTTGGGAGTGACTGGCAGATAGATTTGTAAATCGTCTGCATACATGTGAAAAGACAGATTATGACGTGCAATGATTGATCCTAATGGCAGCATGTAAAGAGAAAAGAGGACTGGCCCCAGAATGGATCCCTGTGGTACGCCAGAGGTCAGAGGGGTTGATGAAGAGGATGTAGTGGGGTGTAGTGAATGTAGTGGGGTAATGTGTGAATGTGTGTGTGTGGAGGTAAATGAGGTAAAGCACTTTGAGTATCTTGATTATATACAAAGGAGCTATAAAAGTACAGTTCATTTACTGTTTTTGAAGTTAAAACTGCATCATGACAGTTTTGAACTGAGAAAGTTCATCAAATGAGAAGCAGAACTACAGAAACAAGAACAGCTGGTCCTTCAATAGTTATTTTTACTAGATGTTCCTTAATCTATAGTTAAATCTTCAAATACTTAATATCTTGTTCTTGATAATGATACTATGGTGCAAAACAGAGTGTTTCTTATGTTAGATCAAACTGCATTTTTATGTAGAACTGTCTCAGACACATGTGGATGATCTAAGGCAGGAATCTGTTCATTGGTCATGGACATTCTTTGATGACTCATTTTTAGCTTGAATCAGTTTTCAACCTGATAGTTCTAAAAACTGATGAAGACCAGTTTTAATGTGAGACTTCACAGATAGTTTATAACTACATTACCATGTTAGTTGCCTTCTGTACAACTAGTTCATCACAATGATGAAGAAGTGATGATGTGTTTATGCTGCCATCTTTCCACACAGAGATACTGCGTTGACCTTGGTGGACATTTGGCATCCGTTCATGACAGACCTCAGTACAACTTCATCAAGAGACTCATTGTGGATGCTACCGGAACCAACACAACATCTTGGGTTGGAGGCTTCCTGGGCATGGGGGTCAGGGTTTTGTGCAATCTAACTAGAGGAAATAGTTTTCTGTAAATCTTTATACAATCATCATTTCGTTCTTTCTTTTTATGCTCTTTGAAATCTTCCTCCCACAGGTGTTTGAGTGGATGTGGAGTGATGGCTCAGAGTTCTCCTTATGGGCACGGGAAAGGGAACCAAACAACATTGGTGGACACTCGCCCTGCACGGATATCAACGCGGATGGTACACAAGATGATAACTGCTCTTTAAACTGATGTTTCCACTGTGAACAACAGACTTAGGTTTAATTTGTGGGTCATTTTATCTGAAATAATTACATTTTATCTGGTCATTCTTTATGACACTTGTTTGGCTCTGTATTGAAGACAAAACATGGTGTTCTTACATTGTTGTCAGTTTATGTTTTGCGTTCTACTATTCATTTCAGAAGATAGGATATTTAAAGGAAGACATATTAATGTTCTCCAATGTTTTTTTTCATTCTTTATAGAAAAACATCGCATCTATGATGATGCATGCGACAGACGAATGCCTTTTGTTTGTGCTAAAGATTCATAAAAGTGTCCTTGTTGTCCCGACAACATGATGTCACTTCCAGCAGAAGATCAAGCCTCGAAGATCTCTCTTCTGGAGGACAACTCGTCAAATTTTATGTCTGATTCAGATAATTAGCATGAATAAATGCATGTCCTCAAATGTTTTTATCTTTGTCTGTCTGAGGTAATATTAGTAAAAGCATTATTTATGTTTTATTTATTTAAGACCCCTTATGATGAGTACAATCATTGGAAAAAATGTTCCCTCGCCCAGATGTGGGTCACCGGAGGGGAGCTGGGCCTAGAGGTGGGGCACGCTGGCGAGCACCTGGTGGCCGGGCTTTTACCCATGCAGCCCAGTCAGACACAGACCAAAGAGGGGATGTGGGTCCCCCTT
>JBBPBX010000342.1:91952-105625 GCA_038048925.1 Garcialebias charrua
GTGTGTGTGTCTCTAGTCTACTTTGTTGATTGAATAGCATAGTTAATTTCAAGTTAATAGGAAAATTCAAAACAAGGTCCACGTTCTTTAAGCATAAACATTGAATAAAAAACACACAATAACACTAAGACTCAAATATGTGCTATATACGGTAGGTCAGTTTATGAAATCAGAGTCAGAGTCAGAGAGTCTTTATTGTCATTTGCACCGCATGTAGTACATGTGATGAAAACGAGATTATGTACACAGGGTCCCAGTTACATCCAACAACAAATGCAAGAGAAAAACAATAATAACATCTAGGATTAACTAAGAGAGACATCAGCTAGTAATACACTAAGCCCTAATGTAGTAGAAAAACATCATTATAAACAGCAGCACGAACATGAGTCATTATGAGCAGATGGTCACAGATGAACGCAGCAACAAGAAACAGATCAGTATCAACATGATGTGACATTTTGCAGTGTTTATTCTTATTATTTATTTATTCATGAGTCTGACAGCCTCAGGGTAGAAGCTGTTCCTCAGTCTAGTGGTTCTACATTTGATGCTCCTCAACCTCCGTCCCGAGGGGAGTGGTGCAAAGAGTGAGTGTGCTGGGTGAGTGAGGTCTTTCATGATGCAGGTGGCTCTTTTTCTGCATCTGGAGGTGTAAATGTCTGTGATGGTGGGGAGACTGACTCCCACAGACTTCTGTGCAGCCTTCACCACTCTCTGTAGAGCTTTCTACAGAATGAAACTAATACCAAATCATAAAGAAAATTAATAATGATGCAATACATGAATAAGTACCGTAAAGAAAGTTAGTGCAGCCACGTCTTAAAATCCAACCTGTTTGGGAGTTTTTGTAATCACAAGAGTAGCTAATTTATATCATTGGGAAGAAAGTCACATCCAGTTTTAAGCTTCTGGTGGCTTCAGAGATTAAGCTCCAGACACAATGGATTGAGATGAGCTTAAACTCTTTACTGGGTACTCTCATTTCCTGCACAGTTTTTTTTTTTCTACCTTTCTCTCTGTCAGTTTGATCCTCCCCTTTGGCTACCGTGAGAAACTGAGTCATTATGAGCGGCAGCGGTGCTGCTGTTTGTGAAAGACCTTTCAAATGGTTGGCTGTATTTTCAGCATGTGGTGGGATCTAAGCCTACACATTCTTTGACTAACCATCCAAATGATGCTCTTTTTTTTCTCTTGAAGTTGCTGTCTAACAGACATGCACAAGTATGTGCACATTTGCGCTAGCACAACCACACACAACATCTGCTCTAAGTTCAGACACCGAAAAAGTTCCTTCTGTTCACTCCTCTGCTCTCTTTCTCCATGTGTGTGTGTGTGTGTGTGTGCGTGTGCGTGCGTGCGTGTGTGTGTGTGTGTGTGTGCGTGCGTGAGAGAGAGACAGAAAGAGAAAAAATAATAAATTTTCTCTGTTAAAGTGGTGTTTGACAATAAATTATTGAATTTTGTAAAATGCACACCTTTGTGGAATATGAAAACTTAGGGCCGGTCTGAGCAAACCATTTCCCATTAGGTTATTTTGAGTCATGTTAGATTTATAACATCAGTTGTCTCCACTTCACTCAAGTCCCCAGCAACAGGAAGCTTAAATATTCAGTATATGTCCTGTAGATCCCTTCATTTATTTCATCAATCTGGTCTTCCTGTGGCCCTGACAGCAAAAGAAAGGTACGCTCTAATTCTCCTCATCCCGCTTGTCCTCTTGAAGCTACTGGTTATCAGAGTCAATTCACCTCCATCTGCCACAAGCCTCCGAGCTAATTAAAAGCGGCAGCTCACTCTCCTCAACCTGTTCTGCAGGTCACAGCTAAAATACATATCACTGTCTGTGGCGCTAAAGGTGCCAGTTTTGTGCCAAAAGCTCTTTTCGCTGCTGCTGGACAGCAGAAAGGAAAACAAATGCAACACGTCTGACATTCAGAGACCACTTGAAAATAGCAGGGTGACAGGAAGGAAAACATTTTCTGAAAGGAGGGAGTAGGGTGGCAAATGCGAGAGATGGCAGGGCCGCATGGAGATGGAATGGAGAGGAAACGAAGGCTCTATTAGATTAAAGCAGAGCGTGTGAGAAGTGACAGCTTGTAAGTTCTTTGCTGGCCAGTTTGAGGGCTTGGGGAGTTTGGGAATGTTCACAGACAGCCAGGATGTGTGTGGGGATAGACACACAGAACGAGTGTGACTGTGTGCATGCTGGCTATGCAGAGCAGTGTTAGGGGCAGGCACATGGACATAAATTGAGAGCTATGGGAGAGGCAGACAGACAGACAGGGAGATACGGCGAGGGACTCTGGGAGCCGTGCATATCAGATCAATAAACTTCATAAACAACATCATCAGCTCGGTCACTATGAAGACAGCCAACCGCCAGGCACCATCTGGCCACGTCTCAAAGGGCCGCGGGATCAGCAAGCATAACCTTGCACACAAACACAAACGCATCTCGACACAGTTACACACGATGAACTGCGCAAATATTCACTGCACTCAGTCTGCCACGCGTGAGCACGCACATCGAGCCAGGTAGGCGCAACCAAGATTGGTCTGCGGAGACAGATTATGTATGTGTGTTTGTGTGTGTGTGTTTGCCTGCATACACCGCAGCAGTTAAGCAGTTTATACAGGCACAAAGGTTGATGGGCTCTGTAAAACACTATATCCTGTAGCATGTTAATGACCATTAAAGATGCAATGTGAGAGGGACAGTTAACAAGAGAATGAAGCAAATTCTAGAGGTAGGAAAGAGTGAGTTAGACATGTGGCAAAAAGAGAGAGAGAGTGAAAGAAACTTCTTGTAGAGACAAGAAAAGAGCAGTGGGAAAAAAAAGGTGCAAATTAGTCTTTACTGTGCAGGTTTAAAGGAAGTGTTATGCATGAGTCCTGATCACGGCATGCATACGAGAGCTGCAAGTAAATCAGAGGGTTTCAATTCACGCCGAGGAGATGAACGTTTACATCCAGATCATGTTTACATCTAAAAACGAATTGAATAGATTAACTTCTACTTATATTAAAGGTGTGTGTGATACTTGAGAGGAAAACATTTCAAGAAAAAGACCATAAGAAAAGCAATTATCTTAATGAAATTTCAAACGTTCTCAATTTTACTGGGACATTAATATTACTAGTCAGCAACACGGGCACAACTTAGGTTAAGGTTACATATGGCTGTTTTTTTTTAATATATACAATAACAAAGATTATAAGCATATACACAATGTGATTAATTAGATTTTTTTTCCCTTTTGGAATGAATTTACATGAACTTTTATACATATTTTGAATGCAACATGTGCAACTCATCGTTATGCCACATAATAATTACATTAAACTCTTCATATATTTTTGTTTATTGCACAGGCTAATCTGAATATGTTCTAATACAGTACTGATAAAGCTTTCTTGTCAGGTCAGGGTTAGTTCTCAGAGGAGCAACGTAATTTTAATTTTAATTCATACTATTTATCTAAACAATTACTTCCTGGCTTTTCAATTGGCCTTAAGTCCCAAGAGACATCTTCCAAATGGCCTTCGGTGACAGCCACTCTGTGACTCTGGACTTATAGACTTGTTAGTGTCCCTGGGACTCCTTAATAATATTGCTGTATATAAAAAAAAACAGACCTAGACAATGTAATGTTACAAAGTAGTATCTCATTTGGCTGAGACTGTTGGCAACAAATTGCATAAGGTATGTGTGAGGGTCTCTGACATGTCTAAAAACATTCATGTTTGATATGAAATTCATTGTGTGCAGTCTTGTTGCTTGAATTTTGAACATGTTTAAAGTATTGTCCTAACAAATCTTCTCTCGAAATGGTCAGAGTTGTCATGAGTATCAGGAACATGGCTAAAACCTTCTCAATTCAGTTATTGTATTACTATAAATGTGTTTCAGGAGATTAAATAATACATGTGGGAGAAGTTGCCAAGGTGGGTACATAGCAGGTTTAGGTGGGCATGATGTGGGCATTCATGAGAAATCAAATAAAGCAATAATGTGCCTAGAACATTTGTAGTTCTACAGGCCATGCCCACAAAAACGGGCTGTGATTTTTAAAAAGCCATGTGAAATACAGCTGCATGTTTCACTGTTTTTATGGCTGCAAACTCTAAATTCAATGATAATTTTCTTATCGTTTTCAGTCACAGTCTACTAATCTACCCAGTGCGATAATGACTTAACAATGAAAAGGTAGATCTGAGATGCTCTACCTGACTCCTCAATTTATTTTTAATGTAGATAACAATTAGCCTCCAAAAATATGGAGACACAAAAAGCCTTTAATAGTTTTCCTGCATTTTGGGCTGTTTAAAAGGCCCTTGGGATACAGGTACGTAAAAACATAACATTTTACAGTGCATCATACCATTTATTTAATAAAAGCTAGGCCAGTAAGCACACGGTGGCACAGTTGGTAAAGCTTCCACCTCTCATTGAGAAGGCTGCCGGATCGAATCCCGGCTGGGGGGCCTTTCTGTGTTGAGCTTGCATGTTCTCTCCGTGCATGCATGGGATTTCTTACTCCGGTTTCCTCCCACAGACCAAAAACTTGCATGTTGAGCTAAGTAATAACTCCAAATTGTCCCCTAAGTGTGAGTGAGAGTGAATGGTTGTTTGTCTCATTTGTCTCTATGTGGCCCTGTGACAGACTGGAGACCTGTCCAGGGTGTCCCCAGCCTCTTGTAAAGTGACTGCTGGATATGGGCACCAGGGACCCCCTGTAACCCGAAAAGGAAGAAGCGGGTAAAGATTATGGCTGGATGAATGGATAGGCCTGTACGCAGAATGAGAGTGGAAAAACAAAGACTCAATGATTTAACATCTTGTGGAAACAACTTAAACAGCTATGACTAAAAATAATTACGGTAAGTGCTTTAAGACCTCATTAGCCATTCACATTGTTCTGGAGGGAACTGGGCCGCTCCTTTGGTTGCAAAGACTCTTAGATTGATCAGTGTTTTCTAATATTTGTTCATGCATACAAAGTCGCAATGCACAATTCAAGCCATACCAAAGTCTGATCCTTAACCCACTGTAACACTGCAAATAGTTTGTTTTCAGACTCATATTCAGGCTGCTCTTTAATATACCGGATTACTTTACATTCATTATGTTTAGCATATATCTTAGATCCTTGTATACTGTTTATTTTTATAATTTACCGGTACATGTTTGCTATTTTTGGTTGTAACTGGAACCTTGAGTACACAATTTTGTTCCAACTCATGTACCACATATTTTGCGAATAACAATAAAAACTTGAACCTTGTTTTCAGTCACTTTGTTGTACCGTAGTTTTGCTACTTTAGTTTGAATTAGTGTTTTGTTGATTGACCCATTTAGGGTCAAGTTTCAGCTGCCCGACAGATGGCCTCACAACTGAGTTTATTCATTCATTCAACCTCTATTTATACAGGTTAGTCTCGGGTTAGTCTCACTGAGGCACGAGGACTCATTTACAAGAGAGACCTGTAGAATTATATTCTAGAAAATCTTACAAGGAGGTTCTTCTTAAGAAGAACCTGTCCAGAAGACCTGACTCAACCCTGTTAGATTTATCTACTTGGAATATTGAGCATGCATCAATATGTGACTCTAGAAAACCTTGGTAAACAAGTGTATGTGGTTCATTTAAGAACTACAACCTGCTCAGCTTTTGTGGTTATAAAAATAACCATAAACTCTTCAACACTGCATTTGAACTTGTGTTGTTTGTGCTGCATCTGGTTTTCTTCAAACAACATTGTCCAAGAAGTCTTGCAATTTGATTAGGGACAACTTTGCAAACCATAGCTTTGTAGGCAAGATGCCAGGAGGCAGCCCTTCCAGGAAGCTCCCTCACCCCTAATTGTACATTTCTGAATTTACATATACCAATTGAGGCCTCAAAAATCTGATCTGATTGTAAGTATAGTATTTTGCAATTATTCTGAGCATTAGCTAGTCTGAAGATGAACTTAGTCAACTCCAGAGAAGATTGACAGCTGTCATGAATGTTTTTACTCGTGGATATTTTTTTGTCACTGTAGAGTGATGGACTCCAGACTTTAAGGAATGGCATTATAACTCTTCCCAGATCGCAGCAGCAATCATATCTCAAAAATATTTGGTGAAATCTTTCCTCTTTGGCATTTTGTTAAAGCACAGCTGAACGTGCCAGACCAAAGAAGTGCCAGGACTTCTTTAAAAAATGAGAGTCCGCTTGCTGATTAGTTAATGAAGCATGTTTGATTAGCAGCCCCTGGCTGCTAATTACCTCCTTTATTCCAATAAAAGCAGTAAGACTGTTTTTCCACAAGCTGATCCAAAATGTAGCTTTTTAAAATTTATTACTGAGTCAAATGTCTCATGTGTTCACAATGATTTAAGACTGTAAAAATATCAGTTTAGGATCTAGTATGGAACAGATCATTTTAATATTTACTGATACCATCCACCCACCCATTATCTTTTACCCGCTTCTTCCATTTTGGGTCACGGGGGTCGCCGGAGGGTGCGTGGGAGTTTGCCCAACCAGTCTACATGTGCTTTGTGGACTTGGAAAAGGCATTCGACCGCGTCCCTCGGGGGGTTCTGTGGGGGGTACTCCGGGAGTATGGGGTACCAGGCCCATTGATATGGGCTGTTAGGTCCCTGTACGACCGGTGTCAGAGCTTGGTCCGCATTGCCGGCAGTAAGTCAGGCTCGTTTCCGGTGAGAGTTGGACTCCGCCAAGGTTGCCCTTTGTCACCGATTCTGTTTATAACTTTTATGGACAGAATTTCTAGGCGCAGCCAAGGTGTTGAGAGGATCCGTTTTGGTGGCCTTAGAATCGCTTCTCTGTTTTTTGCAGATGATGTGGTCCTATTGGCTTCATCAGCTCGTGATCTACAGCTTTCGCTGGAGCGGTTTGCAGCTGAATGTGATGCGGCCGGGATGAGGATCAGTTCCTCCAAATCCGAGGCCATGGTCTTGAGCCGGAAAAGGGTAGCATGCCCTCTCCGGGTCGGGGAGGAGGTCCTGCCCCAAGTGGAGGAGTTTAAGTATCTCGGGATCTTGTTCACGAATGAGGGAAAACTGGAGCGTGAGATCGATAGGCGGATAGGTGCAGCGTCCGCAGTGAAGCGGGCGCTGTACCGGTCTGTCGTGGTGAAGAGAGAGCTGAGTCAAAAGGCAAAGCTCTCAATTTACCGATCGATCTACGTTCCCACCCTCATCTATGGTCATGAGCTTTGGGTTATGACCGAAAGAACAAGATCTCGGATACAAGCGGCTGAAATGAGTTTTCTCCGCAGGGTGGCTGGACTCTCCCTTAGAGATAGGGTGAGAAGCTCAGTCATCCGGGAGGGACTCGGAGTAGAGCCGCTGCTTCTCCACATCGAGAGGAGCCAGTTGAGGTGGCTCGGGCATCTGGTTAGGATGCCTCCTGGACGCCTCCCTGGTGAGGTGTTCCGGGCATGTCCCACCGGGAGGAGACCCAGAGGAAGACCCAGGATACGCTGGAGGGACTATGTTTCTCGGCTGGCCTGGGAACGCCTTGGGATTCCCCCAGAGGAGCTGCTCCAAGTGGCTGGGGAGAGGGAAGTCTGGGCCTCCCTACTTAGGCTGCTACCCCCGCGACCCGACCCCGGATAAGCGGAAGAAAATGGATGGATGGATGGATGGATGGGGTCGCCGGTGCCCATGTCCAGCAATCACTGTGCGAGGGGCAGGGTACACCCTGGACGGGTCGCAAGTCCATCACAGGTCCATATACAAGACAAACAATCACTCACTCTCTCACTCACACCTAGGGACAATTTAGAGTCACCAATCAGCCTAACATGCATGCTTTTAGTTTGTGGGAGGAAACCGGAGTACCCAGAGAAACCCACGCATGCACAGAGATAACATGCAGCTTGATGTTTAGCGTGGTACCAAGCAATTTTAGACATGCTGTGGTTCAGCCATTATTGAAAAAACCTGGCCTCGATCCTACCTCTTTGTCCAACTTTAGGCCAATTTCAAAGTTACCTTTTATTTCAAAAATATTGGAAAAAGTTGTTTACACCCAGCTGAAGGCCTTTTTGGATGAATTTAAAATTTTGGAGGTCTTCCAGTCTGGTTTCAAAACCTACCATAGCACTGAATCTGCTCTTCTAAGGGTTTTTAATGACATATTTTTATCGCTGGATTCTGGAAACTGTGTTTTACTTGTGCTTTTAGATTTAACAGCTGCTTTTGACACAGTCGACCATGAAATTCTTATCGCCAGATTGGAGCAATGGGTGGGCATCACTGGCTCAGCTCTGCAGTGGTTTAGGTCCTACCTTTCAAATCGAAGTTTCAGTGTGAAGATTGATAATTTTACCTCTGCATCTGCTGCCCTCCCCTGGGGTGTACCCCAGGGATCTATCCTTGGTCCTCTTCTCTTCTCACTTTACCTTCTGCCACTCGGTTCTATTTTCAGAAAGCATGGTGTGCAGTTTCATTTGTATGCGGATGACTGTCAAGTCTATTTTCCTGTAAAACAAAATGGCTCCACGCAGTCTCTTCTGGACTGTCTTGGTGACATTAGAGGGTGGATGGCGCTTAATTTCCTCCATTTTAATGATAAAAAGACCGAGGTTATGGTCTTTAAATCTAGTGCTCCTGACAGTCCCACCACTTTTGATTTTTCCTCTTTGGCCCCATATGAAAAGTCGATTGTGACAAATCTAGGAGTGAAAATTGACCCCTGCCTGAAACTGGACTGTCACATCAACAGCATGGTTAAGTCCTCGTTCTTTCATCTGAGGCGCCTGTCAAAAATCAAGCCCCTCCTTTCTAGACGCCACTTAGAGACAGTAATCCACGCTTTTATTACCTCACGCCTGGATTATTGTAACTCTCTTCTGATCGGAGTAAATAAGGCCTCGCTCTCACGGTTGCAGCTGGTACAAAATGCTGCTGCACGATTTTTGACTGGTACAGGCAGACGTGAGCACATCACTCCAGTTTTAATGTCCCTTCATTGGCTTCCTGTCCAGTTTCGAATCCATTTTAAAGTTTTATTGTTTGTTTTTAAGTCTTTGAACGGTTTTAGTCCCTCTTATTTGTCTGAACTGCTTCACCTTTATGTGCCATCACGTGCTCTTAGATCCGCTGACCAGATGCTTTTAGCAGTCCCGAAAACCTTTTATAAGACCAGAGGAGACAGAGCATTTTCAGCTCTGGCTCCTAAATTGTGGAACGAGCTGCCACTGAAGGTCAGGCAGGCCCCATCAATATCTGTTTTTAAAACTCGTTTAAAAACACATATGTTTTCATTGGCTTTTAAACCAGAGTGAGTTCACATCTCTGTTTTAATGTTGTATTATTTTACTTGTGATGTTCTGATTATTTATATGATTGTTTTTATTGTTTTGTGTTTTGTTTTTGTTTTGTACAGCACTTCGGACGGCTGATGCTGTATTTTTAAGTGCTTTATAAATAAACTGGTATGGTATGGTATGGTATGCAAACTCCACCCAGAAAGGCCCCCAGACTGAGATTTGAACCAGGGACCTGCTCACTGAGAGGCAGCAGTTTTACCAGTTGTGCCACAGTGCTGCCATAAAACAGCAGTAACAAAAAAATGTTTTGTTTAGCATTGATTGCAAAAGGGCGCAAAACTTTGTGAGGCTAATCCAGTGTGTAGTGGTCATGCTCTGGCAGTCAACACTTATTCAATATAGACAGCATCTTGAATGGTAAATAATTGAAACCCATTGTCATTAAGCCTCACTCAGTAAAGCCTCATTCAGTTAACAAGAGAAAATTATCTATATTCCCTCATTTAACAAGAGAAAATTATCTATATTCCCTCATTTAAAAAGTAAAGTTGGTGTCAATCAGGCACAAAGAAAACTGTTATATCCCTTGACACTTCAAAGCTTTTACAAAAGCCCATTTGAGTAGGTTATTGTCAGAGAAGTTGTGAAAAGATTGCTCTATGCCTTTTACATACAGAAAGGCCAGTGGCTACCTCATTCAATAGCACGCTGAGGAGCATTTATGCTCTTAATGGGGAGTTAGTTATCTAAGATTACGAGCAAAAGCTAATAAAATCAATGAGGGTCACCACCTCAGCACCCATTTCACTGATGAGTGGCTTGAATAACATACCGTGCATCTGGAAAGTATTCACAGTGCTTCACTTTGTCTGCATTTTGGTATGTTACAGCCTTCTTCCAAATTGTATTAAAGTAATCTCCTGCCTCAAAATTCTACACATAATACTCCATTACAACTATATGAAAAAAATGTCTGCAAAATGTTCTGAAAATTCATTAAAAATAGAAAACTAATAAATAACATGTATGCAAGTATTCACAGCCTTTGTTTAATACTTTGTTGATCCACCTTTGGCAGCAATTACAGCTTCCAGTCATTTTGAATATGATGCCACAAGCTTAGCACACCTCTCTTTAGGCAGATTTACCCCATACTTCTTGAGCTCCGTCAGGTTGGATGGTTAGACATCTGTGCAGCCATTTTCAGATATCTCCAGAGATGTTCAGTCAGATTCAAGTCTGGACTCTGGCTTGGCCCCTCAAGGACATTAACAGAGTGGTCCTGAAGCCACTCCTTTGAGATCTTGGCTGTGTGCTTTGGGTCGTTGTTCTGCTAAAAAATAAACCAGTCTGAGGTTGAGCGCTCTGGAGCAGGTTTTCATCCAGAATGTCCCTGTTCATTGCTGCATTCATCTTTCCCTCTATCCTGACTAGTCTGTCAGTTCCTGCTGCTGAAAAACCTTGCCATGGCATGATGATGCCACTACCATGCTTCACAGTAGGGATGGTGTTGGCCTGGTGATGAGCGGTGCCTGGTTTCCTCCAAACACGATGCCTGGCATTCACACCAAACCGTTCAATATTTGTCTCATCAGACCAGATAATTTAGTTTCTCCTGGTCTAAGTCCTTCAGGTGCCTTTTGGCAAACTCCAGATGTGCTGCCATGTGCCTTTCATGAGTGCCTTTCATCTGGCGATCCTACCATACAGGCCTGATTGGTGGATTGCTGCAGAAAAGGTTCTACTTCTGGAAGGTTCATCTCTCTCCACAGAGGAACACTGGAGCTCTGACAGAGTGACCATCAAGTCCTTAGTCTTGTCGCTGTTTTAAGTGCTCTATAAATAAAATGGTATGGTATGGTATGGTATAGTCATCTCCCTGGCTAAGGCCCTGCTCCCCAATCGCTCAGTTTAGATGGCCGGCCAGCTCTAGGAAGAGTCCTGGTGGTTCCAAACTTCTTCCATTCACGAATGATGGAAGCCTCACCCAGATTTGTGATTCAACACAGTCCTGTCTCTGAGGTCTACAGACAGTTCCTTTGACTTTATGCTTGGTGTATTTGCTCTGGTGTGCGCCTTTCCAAATCAAGTCCAGTCAACTACCACAGGTGGACTCCATTTAAGTTGTAGAAAATCTCAAGGATGATCAGTGGAGACAGTATTCATCTGAGTCAATTTTGAGCTTCATGGCAAAGGCGGTGCATATTTGCATGAATGTGATTTCTTAGTACCGGTATTCTATTTTTAATAAATTTGCTAAACTCAAAAAAATAAAAATAATTCCACACTGTCACAATGGGATATTGTGTGTAAAATTCTGAGGAACCAGATTAATACAATTTGGAATAAGACTGTAACATAAAAAAAAGTGGAAAAAGTGAAGCACTGTGAATACTTTCCGGGTGCACTGTATGTACAGTATTTTCTGGTGTATAGGTCGCACCTGTGTATAGGTCGCATTATCCAATTATCACCAATAGATTGGAAAAATCCCTAGATAGGTCGCACTGGTGTATAGGTCGCACCTACGTTTAGCTCTGCTGCAAATGTCTGCCACAGGAGCGCACAGCAAGGCTTTTAAGAAGATTAACACTTAAAAACAATTATTTGTTTGATAAAAATTATAGCAAATATATGTCTGAGCTGAACTTTTCCTTAATAAATGAACGTAATTGTGAAATGAGCTGGATTTAAAAATTTGTTTCACCGAAAGTGATAACAAGCCATATATAGGTCGCACCTGAGTATAGGTCGCAGGCCTTGAAAAACCCATAAAAAGGTGCGACCTATACACCGGAAAATACGGTACTTTTAAATATTCAGGCTGAGGCTACAACAAATTGTTCAGAAAACATCTCAAAACATGCCTTCTTTCTTGTTATGATTATCCTCATTATTAAAACACTGCAATCATTATTCTTCAGAATATTGAGACTGACAAAAAAGATATCTGCAGCAACTAAGAAATAATATGCAAATTGAAGGCATTTCACAGGGAACAAGACAAAAGCATCAAACAAAAAGGACTTGAAATACAACCCCACAAGACATCTAAAAACCACCACATCTCTGCTTTTCCTCTAACACAAAAGAACATCTATCAGGCACCTAAAATTACTTAATAACCTTGTATTTAATTGAATATTTACTTTTGTCTTTTCCTTTTAATGTCTGTAGTCATTTATAATAAAAAGGGTCAGTTATCTAAACAGCTTATTATTCATGACAATCACAGTCCAATGAATTAGGAGTACTGTTTTGTCTTTAGAGCACACTAATTAATATATAACTGTGGAATAAGAATAGTAAAAATTAAATGTTGTCTTGAGCCGTATTTTATTAGACACAAACTTTTTGTGGATATAAATTAGATAGGTAGATAGGAAGGTGGATATGTAGATAAGTAGGTAGACAAAAATACATACATTCTGCTGTTGGGGATGACCTTCTGTCCATCTTTGTACCATGTGACCAGGGACTGAGGATAAGAAGCAAGCGGAGGTGGACTGATGATGGCTGCTCGCCCTTGAGTGACTGTCTTTCTCTGCTCCTCAGCTGAGAAATTTCCCAAAACTTGATAGTGGAGAGAAGAGACAGTTGAATCAATAAAAGAATCATTAAAATAAAATGGAAAAAAATCAAGACTGTACTATAAACTCGTGTATAATCCACTTCAACAAACCAGGACGTTTTTACACATTTATATGCTGGTTTAACTCAAACAAATTCCCAACTCAGTGTTTTGACAGCGTGTCAATTCTGTTGGGCTTAATTCAAGTCACTTGCACATAAACAATTCTCTTTTTTAAGTTTAGTAAAGACACAGTAGGTCAGGATACCCAAGAATATTTCAAGACTAAAAAAACGTGAGAAACCATCTGATATGATGTCACAACAAACATATAAAGATGACCATCTATAAGAAATAGTAATCATTATTTTTTGGAGTCAGCCTAACTAATTGGTTGCCACAGCTAATTTCTCTTGGACACACAAAAATGGCTAAAGTTCTGTCATGTTTACCGAAATTTGAACTAAGGTTTGACATGAGAGAAAACTCATGAGAGTCATCTCCAACTCAAACTCTGAGCAATGATTACACAAGATCTTTATTTTAAACTTGGCATGCAAACATTTGGCAATATGCAATCCATCAAAACATGCTACTTGTATTTATTTGAGCACAACCATGCGAAAATACAAACTGTTGTAAATTTGTAAAATGAGCCACTACTTGTGAGTTTTATTAGTTAAATGAGAACTACCAGTATATCTGTCCAACAAAAGGAACCGTTTTAATTTTGTTGAAAAGTATTACACTTCTTGGTGTGACAAGGTTTCTGCTGATTTGTTTTTCTACATAACATACAGCAAACCCCCTA
>JBBPBX010000342.1:108164-124618 GCA_038048925.1 Garcialebias charrua
TGTCATCTGTGGATCTTAAGGACGCATATTTAATTTGGATTTATGATAACTGGTTCCTGCTTTTTGGATTTGGCTGGTTCCTGGTCTATCAACAAACAAAGAAGTTGTCTGCAGCAAATCTGGACCTGGTCAGGCTGCCTGCCTTATATGATGGCTTGGTTCATGTCTCGAGCACCCAGACTTTTGGCAGAATGGATCAGATCTCAGGGATTATTCTCAGGCACGTTCCATTGGTATGGTCATGTAGTTTGGACATTTCAGAAGTGAGTGGACCAACACAGAGATGTCATTAAAGTTCTTCCTGTCCCCAAAACAATCGTGTTATCTAAATTTGGCTCCCTGACTGGCATTGACAGGCCGTCTTATCTCAACCCGCCTGGAAAGTTTTTGTATCTGATGCTCTCACCCTCCCAACCCTTCTACTGAGGAATTTCCATGGACTTTTCAGAGGAGCCCAGCTGAATAAACATTATGTCATCATTTCAGGACTCTGGATTTGTCTCTGGTCGTCCTCGGCACCCCCCAGTGTGCACAGATCACTCCAGAGGGAACTACTGTATATGAACTGAGTGATTTTAATAATAATAATAATAATAATAATAATAATAATAATAATAATAATAATAATAAACTTTATTTGTATAGCACCTTCCTACAATGCCTTGCATTGACCAAGGTGCTTAACAGGATAAAAAGATGAATAAACTGGAACAATAAATCAATGAAAATAGAATAAGAAACAACAGCAATAAAAGAAGGCAATGGAAATAAAAATGCTACATACTAAAATACCAAAAGTAATAAAAGTTACACACTGAAAGCTTTTTTGAACAAGTGGGTCTTCAGTCTGGTTTTGAACAGAGTCAGATCAGAGGTGGCACGCAGCTCAAGGGGGAGGCTGTTCCAGGCTTTTGGGCCGGCAACAGAAAAGGACCGGTCTCCCCATTGTTTGTACCTTGAGCGAGGCACCTCCAGCAGGTGTTGACTGGCAGATCGTAAATCTCTGCCGGGCTGATGGGCTTTCAAAAGTTCTGAGATGTACAGAGTAGGGATGCGCGGTATAACCGGTACACGGTATAAACGATATAAATTTAGCCTACGATAGAGATCTGCCTTCTACCGGCTAACCGCAGAAAATCACAGTTGTCCGATTTAAAGGAGAAATGTAATCAAATCTGAAAAAATCGATATAACAAGAATTTCATATAGTAAACAACACACATAAACATACTTAGTATGCTTTTTTCAAGTCAGTAGCTTAAAGAAATAGTTTTTTTACATTTTTCCTGCTACATGCCGAAGTGCAGTGATTTCTGTAGTAATTTTCTGGACGCACTTTTATGACACAATTAAGACCTCCTTTGCTATCTTACAATAACACTGAAGCTATAAACCCATCATTACTGTCCTCTTGTCTGTCATTTAAAATGGAAGCAGAAGACCTTTTTGAATCTGAAGGATATCACTTTAGTTTGTCAAAAACAGTTTGGTGATTTAGTGCATTAATGGGCATTTCTATCCTGGAAATACGAATAGCCTTCGCATGCTAACGTTAGCATGCTAGCGCCGTATGCTAACGTTAGCATGCTAGCGCCGTATGCTAACATGGGAGTGGGGGTGTTGAAAATGTCCTGAAACAGTTACCAATGTCTTGTTAAGCTCTGTATTCCACAGAACATAGTAGGATCTAAAATGATTTTTAAAGATGAAGGAGCAAGTTGAAACATGCAGGGTCTCCCTCCTTGCTAGCAGGCTCCATTGGGAGCTGCCTGGCTAACTAACTACGGTGGCCCTACACGGCCAAAATTCTACAGCGGCCGAATGCACAGGAGCGGTAAAAATACAATATAAAATTTTAAAAAAGTTTTAAAATCTATTTTGGGGCTTTTAGAATCGATTCTGAATCGCCAGGACTAAGAATCTTGATTCTTTAAAAAATAGATTTTTTTTTGCTGCATCCCTAATTGCTACACACTGAAACCTTTTTGTCCACTACTAGATTTTTTTTTTTATTAACACAAACAGAACTACAAAACACTACATAAACAAAAAAATATATACAAACTCTTGTGAATGATAACATAACTACAGTCTATAAGCTAGGGGGCGGTTTACAAAATGATGAAAGTTGAAAAAATACTAGATACACACACTAATATTACTGTATGAGGGACGACCATTGCACTGCCTATGTCATATTCAGGGGACGGAGAGCAAGCAGAGGGAGGGGGGTCAAAAACACCAGATGAGAATTTTTTCACTTTGCAAAGTCTAAATTTGAGTTAGGATGACATTTTTGACTTGTGAAATTTTCTCAACAAGATTATTTTATGCTTTTCATTAGACTACTATTAGCTTAAAAACACTTTTCATTTCTCCTTTAATCTTTACTTTTTTTAGTTTAAAACTGTGCATAAGTGGTGTTGAAATGTACAATCAAAGTTGTCAGAGTTAATCGATACTTTTTTGTGTTGAAAACTGTGCGTAAGTGATGTTAAAAGTATATTTCTTCGAGTGCTAAGCTACAAGCTAACTTCGTCCGGCTTGTGTTGCCATATTCGGACGCATGCGCAAAACGCTGCGTTCCGTCGAGTTTTTTTTGTTGTCGAAAGTTAAAGTAAGCGTTGGTCAGCTTTAAATTAGAGTTGTCAGAGTTAATCGATACTTTTTTTTAGTTTAAAACTGTGCATAAGTGGTGTTAAAGTCTTTTCTTCGAGTGCTAAGTATTGAAGCTATATGCTAACTTCGTCCGACTTGCCGTAGTTTTGCCTTATTCGGACGCATGCGCAAAACGCTGCGTTCCGTCGAAAGTTTTTTTTTGTGTGTGTCGAAAGTTAAAGTAAGCGTTGGTCAGCTTTAGAGAAACCTGCCCTCTGATCTGTGAATAGAACGCTGTGTTGTGTGATTTTACTGCGAGACCCTCTGGTCAAAGCCACAGAGTAAACTGGTTCTTCTTCTGGTCGCCTTGTCAGCTCTCCTTAAAGCTGAAGGGGACGCCCTCTAGAGGGTTGGAGGGTGAAGTGTTTTCAGTGTAAAATGCTGCTCTGCTGTTCGTTTCTTAAGTGACAATATTGGAAACTGTTAAGAGTTAACAACATATTCTTTAGTTTAAAACTTATGGCTAAAACTACACAAGATATTTTTATATTTTGCACTGTTTTGCACTGCAAGAAAGAAGCCTAATGCTTGAGTTGTTAATTATTTAAAAACTCTGGACCTAGTACAGTAGTGACATTTTCTTAATAGAGATTATTTTGTGGTGTAGCAGTTTTCAAAATAAATTATGGCAAAAGGACACCCTATGCTTTTTTTTTTCATTTCTATTGCAATTTTTATACCAAAAACATATCGCGATATATATCGTTATCGCCACCCTTCACAATACATATCGTGATATGAATTTTAGGCCATATCGCACATTCCTAGTACAGAGGTGCAAGTCCATTCAGAGCTTTGAAAACAAACAGCAACAGCTTGAACTGTATCCTGAACTGAACCGGGAGCCAGTGTAAAAAGGACAGGACAGAAGTGATGTGGTCATATTTCCGTGTGTTGGTCAAAAAGCGCGCAGCAGAACTCTTTAATTGAACTCTGCAGTGCCTCTGTAGCCGTTTTCGCATTGGCCAGCCCTCAATGGCCCGGGCCACCCCTGGGTGGCTCTGGGCCACCCGCGTTCATTACGCATTTGCCGCAGAGCCGCCTTGAAGTGGGTGGGCAGTTCTCTGGAAGTGGGTGGGGTGCTCTCTTCACGTGGGTGGAGTGTTCGTGTTTTAAGAGAGGAGACTCGGCAAAAAAAAAATTGTTAGCTGGATATATATATATTAGTGTTTCTGAGTTAAATTTTTGTTAATAACTGATCACAAATCAGCTTATGTTACAACGTAAATAACACGAAGCGCACACCCATTTCCGCCTTTCAGCGCGACCTGAATGTCATTAAACAATAACTAATATTGTCTAACTGTTGCGCGCAGCCAGGGTTTTAAAATATAACGAATAATCTCTAACTTTTACGTGCAGCTAAAATGTTAAGAGGAGTGATTCCTATATGGGTAAGGTGGACACCTGAAAATCCAGTCCGCTGGTATAGCTCAAAGAGTTAATGCATTGTCGTTTTGACCCGGCGAAGCGGGTTCGCTTCCCGCCTGGGACAAAGTTATTTTACTTTTTTTTTTTTATTGGAGTAAATAAAAAGGAGTTTGTTAACCAAACAAACTCCTTTTTATTTAAAAGAAAATGTGAATAAAGAAAAAAAAAGTAAAATAACTTTGTCCCAGGCGGGAAGCGAACCCGCTTCGCCGGGTCAAAACGACAATGCATTAACTCTTTGAGCTATACCAGCGGACTGGATTTTCAGGTGTCCACCTTACCCATATAGGAATCACTCCTCTTAACATTTTAGCTGCACGTAAAAGTTAGAGATTATTCGTTATATTTTAAAACCCTGGCTGCGCGCAACAGTTAGACAATATTAGTTATTGTTTTAACAATTGTTTAATGACATTCAAGTCGCGCTGAAAGGCGGAAATGGGTCCGCGCTTCGTTGTTATTTACGTTGTAACATAAGCTGATTTGTGATCAGTTATTATCAAAAATTTAACTCAGAAAAACTAATTCAGCTAACAATTGTTTTAGGGGTTTCTCGTTTCTGTAGTTAAATTTGAATGAAATTCAACCCTCGCGCTGAGGTTGTTTGAATGAGTCCCGCCCCTGCTGCAAACAACGAATCAAATGTGAGCAGTACATGACGTGAAACTGGGTCCGTGGGGCTCGGCCCGATAAGAACCACGGTGGAGATGGTTCCAGAACAAGGGTGGATCCCGGGCGGAAAAGGTAAATGCGAATACCGTACGCCGAACCCGGGTTAGAAGCTGGGAGAGCCGGGGAGGGCTGGCCAATGCGTAAACGGCTTGTGTGTTATCTATGGCTGCTCACAGCCCTTGCATCCCCCTGCCCCTTCTGCGTAATGTCGGCGTCATTATGTGCTCTTGTGCAAGTTTTTTTTTTTCATTATCACATTTTTTTACCTTCAAACAAAGGTCAAAAGTGTGTTAGGAATTTGTTTTTGTCTCCGAACCCTATGTGTCATTTTTCACCACTTTTATTGTCTGTCCAACAGATACCATACCATACCGTACCATTTTATTTGTAAAGCACTTTCAACAGGAACAAGTCCACACCAAAGTGCTGGACAAAACAAACAAACAACAGGCAACACACACAGTGAAGTACAACACGAAGTGAGTAACAGATCTCACTTGTAAATGAGTCTTCAAGGCTTAATGTGACTTGTCTGTTTAAATAAAGGTTGAATGAATGAAAAGTTTAAATCTAGTATATTCCTTCAAATGTATTATTTTTTTTATGCTAGCAGCTAGCCTTTGTAATCTCTGTGAATTTATCTTAATAACTACTCAGCTATTCAGAACTCTACTTTGGAAGCACAATCAACTGGCCACAGCAAGCCACATCAAGCTTGGGTCAGACTCAGAAAATATCAAATTATTTTTTTCATTCATTCATTCAACCTTTATTTATACAGGCTAGCCTCGTTGAGTCACGGGGACTCATTTACAAGAGGGACCTGTCTCACTCACACCAAACAACCATCCACTCTCACACTCACACCTAGGGTCAATTTAGAGTCACCAATCAGCCTAACAAGCATGTTTTTTGGTCTGTGGGAGGAAACCGGAGTACCCGGAGGAAACCCACGCATGCACGGGGAGAACATGCAAACTCCACCCAGAAAGGCCCCGGACCGGGATTTGAACCGGCAACCTTCTCGCTGAGAGGCAGCAGCTCTACCAGTTGTGCCACCGTGCTGCCCAATTATCAGTAAAAATTATCATGAGGAATCTGAGGCAGCAGTCATCAGAGAAGCTCAGAACTGGTAATGATGCCTTAGTGCTTTTAGTGTCAGTGTCCTGTCTCCTGAACACTGCTAAGTAAAAGCTGGACAACCAAAATTGGTGAGCTGCTGCAACAAATGTTGCACCAGGTTGTTTGATAAAGTTAAGGAGTTCAAGAAACTGAAGTTAACAATACAAACATGAGTTGCGTAAGCAGGTAGTAATTTTGTGGGGTTCATTTTCTGTAAACTTGTTTTGCAGTTGAGACAGCAATCACAAACAAAACTTTATTTAAAAAAGAAATGAAGAAAATATCTCACTTTGAAAATAAAACAACATGGCCATTATTTTCTGTTCATGAAAATAGGAACTGAAATACATAAAGCAAACCAATCGTGGTTAAGATTTAATCAAAGACTGTGCTTTGAAAATTTTTGGTCCTAGAGTAAAATGTGTGTAATGATCTTAATTCTAAAGGAAGGCAGGTCACCGTAGTATTACTGAATATAGCAAGTTGTGCCTCCACAGCATATTATTATTATTACACAGAAAACTACCAACCTGGTCAAGAATTAACATGAATAACTGAGGTTTGATGTTAAAAAATAGACCCAACACTATGAGCCCATACCAGTAGGAACTGTAAATGTAGAAACTATGAACGTCTAACAGGCTTGTAAATCCAGGGGTGGCACAGGCTCACACACTCACATGCAGACTCCCAGAGCCTTGGCAATTCAGCACAGGCCTGACTCACCAAACTGAAGTAGACAGAACACTGAGAGCAGTCCAGTGCTAAACACCACCTCCTGGCTCGTACAATTGTCTGCCCACAAAACGCTGGCTCAACCTATTTCTCGTTCTCCCTCGGTGTGTACACGTTTCCAAGATTCCTTCTATTTCTGAATGATGTGAAAAACAATTTTGTTTCACAGCTGCAGTATTTTGCCAAGAGGCATTGCTTAGCTTTTACCTCCAACACGCACAGGGACACAAAGAAAGAGGCAGAGGAAGAGAGGTACAGAGCGATAAAGCAAAGGAATAGCTCAGATTTATTGATTGCTTCTGCTCCTCTTTTCCCAGACCATATTTATATTTTTAGTGTTAATGCAAGTGTTTGAATCGCTTTATTTGGCAGTTTTGTCTGAAATCTCTCACTCTATATACACTCGGCTAACTAGCATAAACAGCTTTTATGCTGCAGCTGTTTATGCAGGCATAAGAAATAAGTTCAAGTAAAATAATCAGAAGGAAAGATGAAAGGGGAAAAACTTATCTTCAAAGACTAGAGAGTTTCATGACACAGCCGCTGTATGCTAACTGACCTGTACTGTGGTGTCCAGTCAGTGATGTTACTGTTGTTGAGGGTCCAGCGGTACTGCAGGGGCCAGCTGCCTCCAACTGGGCAGGTCAGAACCAGCCTGTTTCCCTCCAACACCACCTGCTGCCCCCGTCCACCTCCTTGCAAGTAGGGAGCCACTTCTGACAAACAGAGACACAAAAGGAACAATGCTTTACATTTATAATAGAGCCTGCATTAATCATTCAAGACAATGATGCAAATGCAGACTGCATTTGTCTGAAATAAATATAAAAATAAATAAAACAGCAAATACTTTAAAGACCTGTATACATTGACCTTGCATAAAAAAATAATTGAAGTTATTACTGTTTTAGGACACAGTCTCTCTAAAGCTCGCAACTTCTGTAATATTTTCTGATACTATTTAGCTATTTGGCCAGACCAGATAAAAAAATAATAATAATAATAATAATTTACAGGATTCAAAAAGGACTTTAGGCATCAAAGTAGCAATGAAACAGATGTTTCTTAATCTTTGACTATATTTATTTTTATGTTGTTAATCCTGCTCTTGTCTGTGGGACTCTGTCAGGAAATTACTTTGCTATAGCCTACAGGCATGACATGCAGACAATGGTGAAACTCTAAAATAGTTTAGTTTTCCTTTACATTTTCTTACTGGGATATATTCTATTTTAAACAAAGTAATTATTTAAAATGCATGCAATGTCTAATTCTACTTCTCAATTTTTATTGTATTTTAATTTGTGTCCAAGATTTAATTCATATTATTTCAATAATGCTGACAATATAATGAATTCACTGTGTGCTAAAATAAAATCGACAGTTTGTAGTTTATGATAGAAACACCAGAATCACTGATGTGTATTATTGGTCTAGAAAACACCATAATCCTGTTTATTTTCTCACTGCAAACACAGACCATAACTTAACTGCATCTTTTGCCAGTCTGGTGTGCTGTGGATATTTCATTGAGCAAATTAAATCCAGCATATTTCATCCATTTTACATAAAGCAAAAAGACAGGTCAAATTGTAGTTTCCAACAATGTTCAACCCATATATATGAAAATAACAACACTGTTTTTTTTTAGATGAAATACAAAATTTGGTGATGATGATTAAGTTGCTCACTCAAGCTTGTCAGCCTCTATCTGAATTATTTCAAAGAGCCTGTCATGCTGATGCATATCTACTATTATTTCACTCCTCTTTATTTGGAAAAATACAGCACAAGGTACACTGTACTGAAAAATATCCAAGAATGCAAGCACACAATTGCTTAATGCTAGATTGTACCGAGGCAGAAACGCCTCATAGCAATTTGGAATCTCTCGGCCTGTTTTATACGGTACAGCTGCAAAATGGCTCCGCTGCAGCTGCTGTCGAAACAATGCTATCAAGTCTTTAACTCATGGCTCAGGTGCTGGCTCAATATCACACATCACTGAGGCATCAAGGCTAAAGAGCTTGTCCACAGTGCCTAGCTGCTGCACCTCAGCATGTGGTAAGGCTTGAATCAGGTAGAGAAACGTCAGAATCTTTGTTTGGTTTTAAACATGATTATACATTAACTAGACAAGAGGGGTCAAGCTTTATCTGCTTGCTTCAGTATGTCTGAACAGGTGGATACTCCGAGACTCAGTTTTATATTCTTGTGAAATGGTTCACGTCACTACAGATTTGTTTCAGTTTTCCCAGTTAATTTCCTCAGTCTGCATTTTGCTTCAGCACTGATGCTGCCACTTGGAGTTATGGTTAGGCTTCTGGTTCAAAAGATAAGCAGTACAATTAAGTTCAAAGAAAAATGGATTTATGTAATTTTAGAATAGAGTAAGCAAGACAATGCCTAAGAAATACAGCAAAAAGCTCCATCAACGTAGTAAATCCCACTACAAGCCTCGATAGGCTGCCTTTTATCAACACGATCACAGGTGATGCCAACAAAGACAATAAACCCCATGTACCACCCACACGGATACTTCTAGTATCAATTCAAGGTTAGTTTACTGCCTTCTAAATAACAGGCGGTGGACGGTGATTTTACCACCTACTCAAGTGTCTGGCACCTACTCTGACCGTTTTTTTTTTCCCTTTGGAGTGAATCGACGTGACGGTGTGTGGTAGTCACATGACCAATTTCAGTCGCTCTAGCAGGAAAGACACAACATTTCAGTGACTATATTTTATTTTTTGTCAAAAGTGCATACCAGTTTTTAAATTGTGTTGATAGGCCGAGTAAAACCAGAGATATGATAAATAATCCACGCTACATCTTTTTCTGAAAATCGACATTTATGAAGCGTGTTAGAGCAAGAGCCAGCAGCAAAGATGGGCAGTCTCAGGGACAAAACTGTACCAACAACCTCCACTTTCGCCTTCCACCCTCGCTGAACAGATAAACAACCTCCCCCCTTCTTTCTGACGGAGGCTTAAAGTTACTTGTCAAGCGCCAAAAAATCTACAGGAAGAAGAAGAAAAAGACATGGAAGTTGAATGACGTTCAACGCAATTAAGAAAGCAAGAGCATGAGTGAGTCATGAGGTTTGAGAGATTTATGATATTTAGCATGTTTGGATTTTATAGGTGTAGTTTACTGTTTAATGTTTCAGGCTCTGCAAATGAACAAGACTGACAAAAAGACAAAAAATGATGGTACCAGACGCAAAAGCAGTCTTCTTTTCTAGTGCTAAATGTCTTGAAACATGAAACAGAAACTCAAGAAATTTTAAAAGGTCAGGGACTTTTAGGTTTACAGCCAAATAAAGTATCAGTTGTTATATGTACTGTATAGTAGGGATGGGGCCGATCCGATCCGGTATCGGAATCGGCCTAGGATACCAGCATAATTTACATAATGGATTTTTCTGATCCAACCTGCTGATATTTCCGATCCATTTACATCCTATTCACAGAATCTAGTGATTATGTGCTCCTTCTCTTACTGGACTTCACATCTGCCTTTGATACGATCGACCATGAGATCCTCATTGCAAGGTTGGAGCAGTGGGTGGGCATAACAGGGTCAGCCTTCAAATGGTTTAGATCCTACTTTGCTGACAGGTCCTTTTGTGTCTCCATCACAGATTTTAGTTCAGCCTTAATAATAATAATAATAATAATAATAATAATGAGTTTAATTTGTAACGCACTTTTCATTAACAAAAATCTCAAAGTGCAGCCTTGGCAGTACCCGGTACTTAAATGGGGGGTACCGCAAGGGTTCATCCTCAGTCCTCTTTTTTTAATACCTGCTGCCACTAGGTGCTATTTTCAGGAAACATAACATACCTTTTTCATTTCTACGCTGACGACTGCCAAATTTACTTCACCCTCAGACTTAACGGTACTCGCTCTATTCAACCATTACTGGATTGCCTGGCTGACATCAGAGATTGGATGGCTTTAAATGTCTTGAGTTTCAACGAAAAGAAGTCTGAAGTTATGTTAGCACTTTGAGATTTTTATTAATGAAAAGTGCATTATAAATGGAATTCTTTATTATTATTATTATTATTATTATGTTGTTCCCACCCAATGACCCAATCACCAACCACTGCATCAACCTATTTGTCACTGTTAGTGAAACAAAGAGTCACAAATCTAGGAGTGATACTTGACCATTCTCTGAAACTAAACAATCATGTAAATATGATTGTTAAATCCTGCTTTTTCTAGCTGAGGCAGCTGTCTAAGCTGAAGCCCATATTGTCCAAAATTAACCTGGAAACAGTAACTCATGCAATCATTACATCCAGGCTCGACTATTGCAACTCGCTAATTTTTGGTATCAGTCAGACCTCCATGGCTAGACTTCAACCGGTCCAAAATGTGGCAGCGCAATTTTTAACCAGAACAAGCAAAAGAGATCTATTTTGGTCTCCCTGCACTGGCTACCAGTTCACCTTCTAATCCAATTCAAAATGCTCTTGTATGTCTATAAATCACTAAAGAACTCTACCCCCTCCTATCTTACTGATCTGCTCCAGCTGTATGTCCCACCACGTTCTTTCAGATCAGCAGACCAGTTGCCCCTCACAGTTCCAGGAACCCGTCTCAAGTGCAGAGGTGACAGGGCCTTCTCTGTCGCAGGCCCAAGACTGTGGAACGAGTTACCTCTGCTTGTCAGACAGGCCCCCTCCCTCACAGTTTTTAAATCTTGCTTAAAAATACACTTTTATTCCCTGGCTTTTGGCATTGTGTGATCTGTGCTGAGCCTGTGTGCATCACACTGTGTTGGTCATATTGCTGTTGTTGTTGTTGTTATCCACTATTGTTTTTTTGTTTCTACATTTGGTTTCCTGTTATGTAATATGTTGCTGTGTGCTTGTCTGTCTGTCCCTGTACAACACTTTGGTGTGCACTGTCACTGTTTAAAAAGCTTTATAAATACCGTAAACTGGAACAGTATGGTATGGTATGACGCATGTTGGCTTCAAACTATGGAATGGATTTCCTGAACAGAGGTGTGTCTCATGAACCCAGAGTAATAAGACCCGCTTCACATTATGGGGCCAAGATGGTGTAGTGGCAGGGCTTCCGACTTGGGATCTGAAGGACGCGGGTTCGCGCCCCGGCCACTACACACCTTGGGGTGTCTATGAGTGCACACCTAATTCTCCAGCTCCCCGGGCGCTTTCTATGGCTGCTCACTGCACCACCTGGTGGTGGTTGGGTGGGGTGGTTGGGCAGCACGGTGGCACAACTGGTAGAGCTGCTGCCTCTCAGCGAGAAGGTTGCCGGTTCAAATCCCGGTCCGGGGCCTTTCTGGGTGGAGTTTGCATGTTCTCCCCGTGCATGCGTGGGTTTCCTCCGGGTACTCCGGTTTCCTCCCACAGACCAAAAAACATGCTTGTTAGGCTGATTGGTGACTCTAAATTGACCCTAGGTGTGAGTGTGAGAGTGGATGGTTGTTTGGTGTGAGTGAGACAGGTCCCTCTTGTAAATGAGTCCCCGTGACTCAACGAGGCTAGCCTGTATAAATAAAGGTTGAATGAATGAATGAATAAATGCAGAGACGAATTTCGTCTGTGTATGGGAAAAATACACAGATGACAGAAAAGGACATTATTATTATTATTCAGGAAATCAATTTCATAGTTTGCAGCCAGCAACAATGTGCAGTAGCACTGAAGCTAACAGCTAGCTAACTTTTCATCATAACATGTCCGCTGTGTGGAAGTATTTTACACTAAACACCACAAGATAGCAACATGCAATGTCTGCAGAGCCATAGCATCACACTAAACGGCAGTAAAGTTAGTTTTACTTTGGACATTCGAGCTCCGGGGCTTCAGCGGTCTGCTCCTCTCCCTGAACTAAAAGCGGCACCCCAACCTCGGCCAGCCGCGTCCAGTTTGGCTCGCTCAGTCTGCCCATCTCGGAGGAGGTGCAAGCTGAGAGCGGCTGACCGAAATCAGAGCGCCCGCCCTGGACTGAAGAAGGAAAACACATCGCTGAAGCCACAAACCTCAAATATTTACAGAGAAGTTGCTAACCTTCATCGTAATTAATGACAACCTGCTATCAGCTATAGAAAATAAAGGATTTTGCAGCTTGATACTTGCAGCCAATATATAATTTACCCTCCAGGAGATGTTTATCAGTACAACAGTAGACAATTATAAAAAGCATTTGAATTAAAAATTACAAGAAAATTGTATTAAAAAACCATAAACAGCTACATTATAAAGCAATGTAAAATACTAAAAACAGGAGCATGTCTGTGTTGGTTTATGCCATGAACTTGGCAGATGTAAAGCTATTTAATATTTTATTTAATTCATTTATTCATTCATTTAAAGATACAAAATAAAACAAATTCATCAAAAATAAAAGACTGAATGAAAAGAGTGCAGAAAGAAGAAACGTATTATTATATCATCCCCTTATTTAAAAGAATATATACAATAACTTTATAAACAATCACTTAAATTAATCTCTTTACTATCCACTTTAAAGCTAGGAATAAAAAAAACATGTTTTGTGTTAGCAGAATTTAATTGTAACTTTGAAACTTATCCAACATTAATAAAACTTACCTCAAGTTGCCTTTTTGGACATGCATGCAGATATGTGTACACATTGTACTTGAGAGGAGATTATTACAGCCTCATATGAAATCAATGATGGTGATGATATCGGAACAGGATTGGTATCAGCCAATATGCAGTTTTAAGTATCGGAATCTGATCGGAAGTTTAAAAAAAATGTGGATCGATGCATTCCTACTGTACAGCCTATATATTTTTTCCACATTATTTTTTCAATGACTATTGCAGGTCTGGTCGAATGAACGTATTCTGCAAGACTTTTACAGAATAACAAGATGATGAAATTTAGATTTTGTTCAATAAAATGCAACTCCACCCATCTTCATTCTATCAGTTTCTCTCGTTATATTTTTCTCCACAAAATGTCTAAGGGCCACCGTTTTCCTTCTCCTCTTTCCCAATTTTCTACTGTTTCACTGTACCACTCTTTCCTTCTTTTAGATTGATAGCTGCTTGCTCCGTGTGCAGGAGGGAAGTGTTCCATCCAAGACAGATTTATATGGGAGCTTGTATTTGTGTGTGTGTGTGTGTGTGTGTGTGTGTGCGTGTGTGTGTGTGTGCGCGCGCGCGTGTGTGTCTGTGTGTGTGTGTGTGTGTGAGAGACAGAAATGTGGGCTGTGCATGTGCCTGTAAGGATTTATTTGGAATATTCCGTTTCTACAGACGATGGCTGGCACTGCACACTCCAATGTCATATTGCTGACCAGCATTATAATTCACTTCTGCCCACTTGTGTATGCCTGTGTTTGTGTGTGTGAAAGAGAAAGAGAGGGAGAGTGAGAAGAGACAGCGAGAGACAGCGAGAGGGCTTAGAGAGAACATGTTGGTAAAAGGAAGACAACTTGTCCCTTTATCATTTTTTTTTGCTCCATCTCCAAAGAGTTGTTTAAAATTTTGAACTTGGTATGATTAAGATTAAAAACTATGTTTGGGTTGAATCAAGTTGATAAAAAGAAAAAAGAAAAAACAATAATGGTAATAATTTTCACCGTTCAACAAAGAGAGATCCAATAATTTTGTATTTTTATGATTTTTCAGCTGAGTTAACTTTAATTAACATATTATTTAATAAGGTCAAAGTGAAAACAGGATTTCATGATAAAGCTGGCACCATTTTTTAAAATATTCACTGATAAAAAAAACATTTTTTTATATTTGTATAAAATGTAAGAAAAAAAAAAAAACACGTTTCCACCCTTTGCCCCGGTCCTCCCGCCCTCCAGGGCTCGGAATCCGGCTTTTGTGCGCACGTGAGGCCAGGGCTCGGGTCTGGTCTCGCTTGCTTCAATGGGTCGGCAACTTGTATGATCCTCCGCTGTGACTGTGTTCGCTCGAATTTTGTCGTCGGTCACCAAACACAAAAAATGCCTGGACTTCAGAATTAAACACAGTGTTGTGCCAGCATAATGCAAAAAGTTTCTTTCTTGTCCTTAATTCTCCAGCTCCCCGGGCGCTTTCTATGGCTGCTCACTGCACCACCTGGTGGTGGTTGGGTTAAATGCAGAGACGAATTTCGTCTGTGTATGAGAAACATACACAGATGACAGGAAAATGCATTATTATTATTATTATTAATGAATAAATATATTACAAAACACTAATGTTGTATCATATATTTTGCAGTTGTAGCAGTTTATCTCCACGCCAGGAGTTACTTCCACAGTAAAGGTACACTGCAAGTAGAGTACCTTTACTGTTCTTAAACTGTCTATACAAAGTAGTGATTTTGTGGCATGTTTTAGGTGGCTTGTTTCCAAAATCTCTGGTTAATTATTATTTGAAGTTTGGGACATGTCTGCAAAGCTCAATGAGTCACTTTAGTCAAGATTTTTGCAATGAAAGTGATCCATGAGCAAAATGGGCATCAGCTTTACTTGGGTTTCAACCTTTTTTGTTAGATATGGTTATGGATAAAAAAAATTAAAAAAAATGTCCCCGTGCATGCGTGCATGGGTTTCCTCCGGGTACTCCGGTTTCCTCCCACAGACCAAAAACATGCATATTAGGCTGATTGGTAACTCTAAAATTGTCCCTAGGTTTGAGAGAGTGAATGATTGTTTGTCTCGTTTGTCTCTGTGTGGCCCTGTGATGGACTTACGACCCGTCCAGGGTGTACCCCGCCCCTCGCACTGTGATTGCTGGATATGGGCACCGGCGACCCCCATGACTCAAAATGGAAGAAACGGGTAAAGATAATGGATGGATGGATGGATGGATGGATCTTAAAAGTTTGTGACTGAAAAAAAATGCATAAAATCATATAGTGCAAACTTAAAAATTAAATATCTTCTAGTGACAGCCTTGACAAAAATACAGAGACCAAAGATGTGTTTATGTGAGAAATAAAGATCAGCCTTAAAAGATGAAGGTCATATGGAGGTGTTTCTTACAAGGCTTCATTATGCCAGGTTTTCACACATTATATCTTGTACTCAAAGTTCCCCTGACCACCCTCCTTCCCATGCCTCTTTAATCTCTGCCTTCTACTTTAAAGGCAGTCCATTAGGAACAATAGGCTTACAATGAAAACCATATCTAAGTGCAGAAAGGTCAGCTAGCAGCATGTTGCACGAACTGATGTTGTCTGTCTTTGGTTTTAATCCACTGACTGTCTCTCTGTCACTCAATGTCCATGAGTAACACTCTCCGAAGCAGACTTTCCTTATTCTAGCCTGTCTTTCTCACAAGTTGTACTATTAAACCACCTGTCTGTCCATCAGAAGCACTTCCTTTCTTCTCTTGCTACCCCTTGGCCTGTCTTTGTCAAAGCATGCAGCAATTCAAGGTCTGCTTCCTCGTTGTCTCCTCGGGAAGAAGGTTGCCTAACAGACAGATTGGCCTTCAAATGTCACAGTAGAGGCAAGAGGCAAACTTACACTATTACACACTCAAACACACACTTCTTTCCCGGCAATATCACATGTGCGCCTCCACTTTCAAACTGATCTTCGGAAGCTGCTTAGGCAGATTCTGGGGAGGAATTCAATTTGCTGGGGAGATGAGCGTTGTGATAGAGGAGTGGGGGAAGAGATGAGGATAAAAGGATGGGAGGAGGAGCAGCAGAGAAGGGTTACTGCTCTGGGGTTGATATTCCACCAAGTTCCTCCTTCCCTACTCTTGTCTTAAGGCACTTACAAAAAACACTTGTGAAATGGCCACAAGGACCATTTCATCTTTTTGATGCCTCTGATTAGTCACTAATCACTGATGGAGCTGACCAGGTCAC
>JBBPBX010000342.1:125081-137447 GCA_038048925.1 Garcialebias charrua
GAATACAACAGTGCAAGTAGCACAAATTTGTATGAATATGTATTTAGTCATATAAGCTTAAATGCAAATGATATACAGTATATTGCACTCAACCCAACTATAAAACTCAACTGAGTTAACATGGAGTACAACACATTTACCGTAATGTGTGACAGCTGTTTCCATAGTATACGGGTAGTTTTCAAAATCTTGTGAAAATTTCACAGTTCAAAATATATTATCTTTATCTAAATCCGATAAACCATCCCTCAGTAATACATTTGTTTGGTGTTGCTTAATACAGCAACTGTTTGATTGCTTGATTGCACAGACCACATCATCACTTCATTCCATCATAGAGCAGCAGTGACACCAGCTTACCTTTTCACATCAACCATTACCGCTGTGTTACGTACCTTACGTCGAGGCCAAAAGACACATCAGAGGTTGACTTTAACTCCCTCACACTTTGTTCATTCAATAATTACAGAGAGGCAGCCAGAAGGGTTTTAGGTTCCAGCTTGACATGTTTTGTAAAAGTGTCTTTGGCCATTCACTTTTCCAGCAAGTATCATAATTTCCAGACTGTAAGCCGCTACTTTTTTCACATGCTTTGAACCCTTCGGCTTATAAAATGCTGTGGCTAGTTTATGGATTTTTTGTTTTTGATGGGCTAACGAGCTTCATGCCACCAAAACATTTAGCCTCATCACACCTGGACGCTCACATAGCTGTCCAATACATGTCTCTCTTGGGGAGTGGGTCCACGTGACTCAATGAGACTACCTGTAAAAATAAGTGTTAAAAATAATTTGACAAATGAATTTACTGAAAGGGTCACAGTCGAACTAATTAAACGGGGAGGAAAGAACGGGGAGGGGGATCCCCCATTCCCATGAAGCGGGATTCCCCTGCATGCACAGAGCAACCTTTGTTCCGCGGAGCAGGAGGACATATGGGCACATGGCCTCAGGGATGAATTGTGGGTCAAATTTAGGTTAATTGTTAATTGTTTCAATTAGCTGTTTAGCATAATTCTTTTAGTGATTAGTTTGTTCTTGTTAGCCTAGTTTATGTGTTCATTATGAGTTAGTTTGTGTTAGGTCTTTACTTTTTCAATTTTTATTGTCTGTCCAAACAGGTCTCACTTTAAATGTGTCTTTGAGGTTTAATGTAACTTATCTGTTTAAATAAATGAAAAGGTCATTAGTAGAGTAACCACGAGTGAGGAAGGTAGATGTCACGAAGACCTGTGGAGTTCACTCTATGTGTGTTGAACAGTAAAATAAGGTCTATAAAATGTCATCTGGTGGTTGATTCTTGATCTACAACACGAGCTGTAGATCTCTCTCAGTAGCTGTGTGCTGCCACGCTATAGTATTTAATTAAAAGTTAAAAAAAAAACATATGTGTAAATAGCTCATGTTATACGTGTGGTATATGTATACGTATATGTTATACGTGTGGTAAAATTATATGTACAATTTTTTAGGTGTGCTCAATAGTCTGGACATTAAAGTAAATAAGAAGAGGAAAATTGGTTCTGGATGCCATGTATTTAACCTATGCCTGTCATGCTAATTAATTTTGCTGGGCGATTAATTGTCCCAGAAATTATTGTGATAAACGATAATATTGATAGAAATTTGACAATCGGCAATTATTGTCAAACTAAAGAAGAAAAGTTTATTTTTTGCATGTAGTACCTTTTTCCGACCACTGGATGAGAGTATAAAGGCTGGGGCAAAGCTGAGCGTCCTCCATATACTGTACGCTGCTCTACGCGCACATTCTGTGTGCACCCGTTCAGGGCAGAGCTCTGTTTTTTTTCTCACATTAAATGCTCGCGTTCTCGCTCCAAATCCTTGTTGTCAATGTGATCAGCTGCACGCAGAGCAGGACAAACTAGGTCGCTGATTGGTCACTTGCTGACACGCCTACTGAAATGATTGACAGCTCAGCTGGCTTTGCTCCAGACGAGCAGCTGTTCGCTCCGCTGCTGCGGTCTATATGTTAATATAAACTTCTAAAAAATAAAAATAAAAACAGGGAGCACTATTCCAGCAGCTCACAGTCCACCAGGAAATAGTTAAAACATTGCGCTGCCAGGTAGGACATGAATTCATTCATTTCAGTCATGGAGTGAACGGAGGATGAAGCGATTACTTGACTTTAGGCAAAAAAACAAAAGAAAAGGCCCGATCAGCGATAAAGAAGAGGAATTTAATTCATTTGTGTGTCATACAAAACAGTCCGCCACCAGGGCAGTTTATTGTGAGACACCGCGCAAGCGTGCGCGGTCGTAAAAAAAGAGCTTGGCGCGTTCGCGCGAACGTTCAAAGGGCTTGTGCAGCGGCGCACGCACGGCGCTCACACAACGGGGCGCCGCGCTCGCGCCAGCGCGCAGCTATACCCCAGCCTTAAGACTGTACCGAAGGTGTTCAAGGAGTTCACAAGTATGGGAGTGAACATGTCTCTCAAGAAAAATGGGGAGGCCCCTTGAAGTGACATGGGTTGTCTCGCTTCAATTCTCACAATGGCGGACGGTCAGTGCGGATTGAGCTCTTTAGTCTAGCATTTTTCGCACAAAGCTTTTAATAAAAAGTCAGTAAAAAAGTTCTCAGAAAAAAAACTTTATACACAAAAGCACAGGTTTCAACCATGAATTTTGGAGCTTCAAAAAGACTGAGGTTTTTTTTCCCTGAGGTTGGCTGTTAGCTTAGCTCATACCTTAGCTTCTCAGCTTGATGATGATTAGCCATTTAGTCGAAGTCGACTTTCGGACACTTTATGGATCTGTCCTCTCCAAGCGTTCTTGTCCTCGACAATTACTTTGAGTTCTGCGATCGTCTTGCTGGTGGCCGATTTGATTGTATCAAGCCAGCGTATTCTTTGCCGTCCTCTTCTTCTCGTCCCGCTCACTTTGCCCAGCATCATCGAAGTCTCCAGTGATTTTGAGCGCATAACGTGGCCGAAAAAGGACAGTTGCTGTTTGACAATTTTGCCCTCAAGCGACATTTTCAGCTTGATACGGTCCAGGCCAATCTTGTTTGTTGTCCGCGATATCCAGGGTATGCGCAGTAGTTTTCTCCAACACCAGAGTTCAAAAGTGTCAATGTATTTTTTGCAAACATACTTTGTACAAAAAAGTTTCTCAGCTTAGCTGCTTTTAAAGATCCAAAAACGTGATTTTGGAAGGTTAAAATGGATTTTAAAGAGAAAAGAGAAAAGGAGGGGTCAGTGAAGAGCACCGGAGTTGAGCTTTTTGTTATCCAGTTTCTTCATTATAAAGAGAGAGACATGAAGAAATGATAAAGCCGATAAATGGAAATGAGGTCGATATTTTTAATTTGACATGTGATTAATTGATTTATTGTTTATTGCAACAGCTCTAATTTTACCACTACTGTAGTTTAGAAAACCCATTATTCTTGGACTGTGCTGCATTAATAATAATAATAATAATAATAATAATAATAATGTATTTTTCCTGTCATCTGCGTATGTTTCCCATACACAGACGAAATTTGTCTCTGCATTTAACCCAACCACCTACCAGGTGGTGCAGTGAGCAGCCCGAAAGCGCCCGGGGAGCTGGAGAAATAGATGTGCACTCATAGACACCATTAAATATATCAACATTAATCCTGACGTATTTCACTGCTGTAGTGAAATGTGACAACTTTTTTTTTTTCCAGGCTCAACATGAGGTCAAGGTATTGGAAAACAAAATGAATAAAACTTGTGATTTGTTTTATTTTTTCTGATTATGAAGTTTGAAATGTTGTCCAAAAAGCCTATAGGTGGTCCAGTTTGCATTCAAATATGCACAGGAAACCCTGTGGTGTAAAAGCATTACAGAGCAACATAATAGCATAAGAAATTGTGGCAGGGTTGAAAGAAAGATTGAGCTGTGGATTTCGTTCCTGCTTGCTTAATTATTGGACAAGTGTGTATTTGGCCATGTACAGTTTTGGTTGTGTATGTGCGTGTCAGGTCTGATACGGGGTCACTTGCTCCAGAAAATCACTTTATCTTCATAGAACTGAACCCCTGCTGTTAGACGGGGCTGGCAGAACTGGCGATAGTCCATGAATACTGATTCACCGGTGGCCTGTCTTACTTGCCGTCTCACTTTCACACACACGCACAGACTCACATTTCACTGTGTATTTTTGACGTGTGAGGTTGAAGGGGAGAAAATAACTAAATCAGTCTTTATAAATCTTTTTTTCTACAAATAAATGAGCAAAAAGTGCATGGCTAAGCTTTTTTTTTTCACGGTAACAGCATTTTATTTGATTATGGGGGTGTAAATGAGTTCTATTCCTTTTTAATCTAATAAGTCCGCCTGCACTTGTTTCAACAGGTTTTTAAAATTACTTAATTGAACTGACAGCGGGTGAGATGAGAGGAAGAATTATGAGTTTAGTTTCTGACATGTTGCTACCAGTCAAAATAGAAAGACAAACCAGAAGTAATTAACTGAACGATGTAGTGTGCAAACCGAGATATTTGATTGTATGTCCCCTGTGAAAGAGTTCATACAAAATCAGGTGTAAATTAACATGTGCATCAGACTTTAGTGATTCAAAAATTATCTCCTAAATACTTTTAGCATTTGGCATTTAGGCTAGATAAATAAACATTACTGCAACCTCTAAGGTGCAGATGGTCAGAACTGAGCATATATTGCTCTAGTGAATAAACTGAAGCATAAACACATTAGATAACAACTAGAGTATGATTAGACTCACATCATTAGGCAAGCCCAAGTTTCCATGGGAACCCAATTTTTAAAAAGAGTTTAAAAAACAAGTCTAACAAGCACCGAATGCAAATTTCAGAACAGCTGAAGGTGAGCAACTTTAGAAACGCCAGATGAGTTGTGATTCTGACCTAAAACTTGATTATAGAATAATTCACCTTGGTGGTGAACGAAACTTTTTATTTTTTACACACTGTTCCTGATGAGTGATGTTGCAAACATACTTTGTACAAAAATCAAACATGTTTAAAGTAAATTAATGAGAACAGCGTGCAGCAGCTGGATCAAAAAATAAATAAATCAACCATAAGACTCATTAAAGCTCCACTGACATGTTCTTTTAACTTTTCAAAAAATGGCACAACATATATAAATATTAAGATAGACCTCTGACCGTTTTTGCTAAAATAATGTTAAATGAATGAAAATTTCTCTCAAAATAGTTTAAAATTAGCGCCGTTTTTTTAGACCGTAAATCCGGATCTTCCGGTCACGTGTCAGCATTCCCGTTTCTGACGTCACGTCCGATACTGAACTCTGCTCAAACGACAAAAGTATAGACGCATCCGTCGAATTTAGCCATTTAAAACTACATTATAGCGATTTGGCTTCGCTATAATGTAGTTTTAAATGGCTAAATTCGACGGATGCGTCTATATTTTTGTCGTTTGAGCAGAGTTCAGTATCGGACGTGACGTCAGAAACGGGAATGCTGACACGTGACCGGAAGATCCGGATTTACGGTCTAAACAAACGGCGCTAATTTTAAACTATTTTGAGAGAAATTTTCATTCATTTAACATTATTTTAGCAAACACTTTGTCTGCACAAATATGGTTCATGGGCATCAACGAGATATCATAACTAGACCTCCAATCTGGGATAAAAGTATTTTGGGACACATCTAAGCTGCTTGTTCTCATGGCAGGATGGATTATTGTCCACAAAACACAATAAAATCATTGATGCCCTTTGATAGAAAATTCCCTAATAGTTTATGATTGTGGGTAATATTAAAAATATGGGCCAATCCTCCGTTATTATTAATACTGTACATAGTTTTTAGATATGTTATGGATTCCTCTGTAATCACTTTATAAATAATTAATAACTACCTATTATGCATTAATTAAGGGCAGGAAGGCAACAAAACGGACCAGTTTGTTGCAAAATAGTGAACCAAATCTGTTCACCTATATATTTCATCTAGAGTTGTTATATTAATAATAATAATACTAATGAATTCAATTTATAACGCACTTTTCATTAATGAAAATCTCAAAGTGCTATTAATATATATATATTAAACATTTCAGACTTTATGAGCACAACAAGCATTTGTAAACCTATTTATTTAGTATATATAACTGTACTTTATCACTGCACTATAGGTATCTATATTACGGTATATCCTAAAAATTTATGTTTACAAATGCTTATTGTACTTACAAGGTAGTAACTCAGTCTGAAATATTTAATATAACAATTGTCCATCCATCCATCCATCCATTTTCTTCCGCTTATCCGGGGTCGGGTCGCGGGGGTAGCAGCCTAAGTAGGGAGGCCCAGACTTCCCTCTCCCCAGCCACATGGAGCAGCTCCTCTGGGGGAATCCCAAGGCGTTCCCAGGCCAGCCGAGAAACATAGTCCCTCCAGCGTGTCCTGGGTCTTCCTCTGGGTCTCCTCCCGGTGGGACATGCCCGGAACACCTCACCAGGGAGGCGTCCAGGAGGCATCCTAACCAGATGCCCGAGCCACCTCAACTGGCTCCTCTCAATGTGGAGAAGCAGCGGCTCTACTCCGAGTCCCTCCCGGATGACTGAGCTTCTCACCCTATCTCTAAGGGAGAGTCCAGACACCCTGCGGAGAAAACTCATTTCAGCCGCTTGTATCCGAGATCTCGTTCTTTCGGTCACAACCCAAAGCTCATGACCATAGATGAGGGTGGGAACGTAGATCGATCGGTAAATTGAGAGCTTTGCCTTTCGACTCAGCTCTCTCTTCACCACAACAGACCGGTACAGCGCCCGCTTCACTGCGGATGCTGCACCTATCCGCCTATCGATCTCACGCTCCAGTTTTCCCTCATTCGTGAACAAGACCCCGAGATACTTAAACTCCTCCACTTGGGGCAGGACCTCCTCCCCGACCCGGAGAGGGCATGCTACCCTTTTCCGGCTCAAGACCATGGCCTCGGATTTGGAGGAACTGATCCTCATCCCGGCCGCATCACACTCGGCTGCAAACCGCTCCAGCGAAAGCTGTAGATCACGACCTGATGAAGCCAATAGGACCATATCATCTGCAAAAAACAGAGAAGCGATTCTAAGGCCACCAAAACGGATCCTCTCAACACCTTGGCTGCGCCTAGAAATTCTGTCCATAAAAGTTATGAACAGAATCGGTGACAAAGGGCAACCTTGGCGGAGTCCAACTCTCACTGGAAACGAGCCTGACTTACTGCCGGCAATGCGGACCAAGCTCTGACACCGGTCGTACAGGGACCTAACAGCCCATATCAATGGGCCTGGTACCCCATACTCCCGGAGTACCCCCACAGAACCCCCCGAGGGACGCGGTCGAATGCCTTCTCCAAGTCCACAAAGCACATGTAAACTGGTTGGGCAAACTCCCACGCACCCTCCAGGACCCTGCTGAGGGTGTAGAGCTGGTCCAGTGTTCCACGACCAGCACGAAAACCACACTGCTCCTCCTGAATCCGAGGTTCGACTATCCGACGGACCCTCCTCTCCAGAACCCCTGAATAGACCTTACCAGGGAGGCTTAAGAGTGTGATCCCCCTATAGTTGGAACACACCCTACGGTCCCCCTTTTTGAATAGGGGAACCACCACCCCAGTCTGCCAATCCAAGGGAACTGCCCCCGATGTCCACGCGATATTGCAGAGTCGCGTAAGCCAACACAACCCCACAACATCCAGAGCCCTAAGGAACTCAGGGCGAATCTCATCCACCCCTGGAGCCCTGCCACCGCAGAGCTTTTTAACCACCTCGGTGACCTCAGCACCAGAGATTGGAGAGCCCGACCCAAAGTCCCCAGGCTCCGCTTCCTCAGTGGAAGACGTGCCAGTAGGATTGAGGAGGTCTTCGAAGTATTCCGCCCACCGACTCACAACATCCCGAGTTGAGGTCAACAGCACGCCATCCCCACCATAAATGGTGTTGGTCGCGTACCGCTTTCCCCCCCTGAGACGCCGGATGGTGGACCAGAATCGCCTCGAAGCCGTACGGAAGTCATTCTCCATGGCCTCTCCGAACTCCTCCCACGCCCGAGTTTTTGCCTCAGCAACCACCCGAGCCGCATGCCGCTTGGACTGTCGGTACCTATCTGCTGCTTCCGGGGTCCCACAGGCCAAAAAGGCCCAATAGGACTCCTTCTTCAGCTTGACAGCATCCCTCACCGCCGGTGTCCACCACCGGGTTCGAGGGTTGCCACCACGACAGGCACCAACAATCTTGTGGCCACAACTCTGATAAGCTACCTCGACAATAGAGGCGCGGAACATGGCCCACTCGGACTCAATGTCCCTCGTCTCCCTTGGAATGTGTTTAAAGCTCTCCCGGAGGTGGGAGTTAAAGCTCCGTCTTACGGGAGACTCTGCCAGACGTTCCCAGCAGACCCTCACAATACGTTTGGGTCTGCCAGGTCTGACCGGCATCCTCCCCCACCATCGGAGCCAACTCACCACCAGGTAGTGGTCAGTGGACAGCTCCGCCCCTCTCTTCACCCGAGTGTCCAGGACATGCGGCCGCAGATCAGATGAGACGACAACAAAGTCGATCATCGAACTGCGACCTAGGGTGTCCTGGTGCCAAGAGCACATATGTACACCCTTATGCCTGAACATGGTGTTCGTTATGGACAATCCATGACGAGCACAGAAGTCCAATAACAGAACACCACTTGGGTTCAGATCAGGGGGGCCGTTCCTCCCAACCACACCCCTCCAGCCCTCTCCCTGGGCTGCCACCTTACCGTGGCGGAGGGGTTTGAGTGTCCCAGAGATCCTAGGAGCTATGCTGTCAGGGGCTTCAATCCCCTAGTAGGGTCACCCAAGGTAGACAGGTCCTAGGTGAGGGACCAGACAAAGTGCAGCCCAAACACCCCTTATGATGAATAACAGTAATGGAATCAATGTTCCCTCGCCCGGACGCGGGTCACCAGGGCCCCACTCTGGAGCCAGGCCCGGAAGTGGGGCACGTTGGCGAGCGCCTGGTGGCCAGGCTTTTACCCATGGAGCTCGGCCGGGCACAGCCCGAAGTGGAGGCGTGGGTCCCCCTTCCCATGGGCTCACCATCTATGGGAGGGGCCAAAGGGGTCGGGTGCAATGTGGGGTGGGTGGTGGTATAATAACAATTGTACATAAAATATATAGGTGATGGATTTGGATCACTATTTGGCAAGAAACTGGTCAGTTTTATCTCTCTGTCACCCTTAATTAATGCATAATAAACAATTATTAATTATTTAAAAGTACCTATAGAGGAATTAATAACATATCTTTAAATAATTTATTAGCCATCTATAAGGGGAGCCTTATTGTAAAGTGGTACCTTATTTTTAATTAATTTGGGTCTCAGTTTTGGCTTAAACAACAGTAAGAATAAGGAAAATGTCTATATGAGTCACCTTTTAAATGCAAAATTAATAAAAAGCATTAAAGAAAAATAAAAACAACAAACTTTACCGTCCAGTGAATCAGACAGTTCAAGCTAAATGTATGTACATACATTAGAAGTCCCAGAGAAGGGTCATTCAGCATTTCTACCTTTGGAACCCAGAGACGGGTCGAGTGACCCGAAGGATTTTAGCTAACATCCTATAATGAGCTGTTAACAGGCGCTTTTGTTTTGTAAATAAGGCCATTACTGGCGCACCACAGGAGGGGGCACACTAATTTGAAGGCTGCGCTTTTTTGCGCAAGTGAACTTGGCTTCTAAATCCCCCGGTCCCTTTCAGTGGGCTACATATGTTGGTCCGTCACTTGACCTCAGGTCATGTGACCTATGTTGGTCCGTCAGTTGACTTCATGTTGTGTGACCTGTGCTGGTCCGTCACTTGACCTTAGGTCATGTGACCTGTGTTGGTCCGTCACTTGACCTCAGGTCATGTGACCTGTGTTGGTCCGTCAGTTCACCTCAGGTCATGTGACCTGTGTCAGTCCGTCACTTGACCTCAGGTCTTGTGACCTGTGTCGGTCAGTCAGTTGACCTCAGGTCATGTGACCTGTGTCGGTCCATCAGTTGACATCAGGTCATGTGACCTGTGTCGATCCGTCAGTTGACCTCATGCGAGTGACCTGTGTCGATCCGTCATTTGACCTCATGTCGAGTGACCAGTGTCGGTCCATCAGTTGACTTCATGTCGTGTGACCTATGTCGGTCCGTCAGTTGACCTCAGGTCATGTGACCTGTGTCGGTCAGTCAGTTGACCTCAGGTCATGTGACCTGTGTCGGTCCGTCAGTTGACCTCAGGTCATGTGACCTGTGTCGGTCCGTCAGTTGACCTCATGTCGTGTGACCTGTGTCGGTCCGTCAGTTGACCTCATGTCATGTGACCTGTGTCGTTGTGTCAGTTGACCTCAGGTCATGTGACCTGTGTTGGTACGTCAGTTGACCTCATGCCGTGTGACCTGTGTCGGTCCGTCAGTTGACTTCATGTCGTGTGACCTGTGTCATTTTGTCAGTTGACCTCAGGTCATGTGACCTGTGTTGGTCCGTCACTTGACTTCATGTTGTGTGACCTGTGCTGGTCCGTCACTTGACCTCAGGTCATGTGACCTGTGTTGGTCCGTCACTTGTACCTCAGGTCATGTGACCTGTGTCGGTCCGTCACTTGATCTCATGTCATGTGACCTGTGTCGGTCTGTCAGTTGACTTCATGTCGTGTGACCTGTGTTGGTCTGTCACTTGACCTCAGGTCATGTGACCTGTGTTGGTCCGTCACTTGACCTCAGGTCATGTGACCTTTGTCGGTCCGTCAGTTGACCTCATGTCATGTGACCTGTGTCGGTCCGTCAGTTGACCTCATGTCGTGTGACCTATGTCGGTCCGTCAGTTGACTTCATGTCATGTGACCTGTGTCTGTCCGTCAGGTGACAGACAACAATAGGTCAAGCATGTTTTAGAACACAGCAATGGGCCACCTGCATGTGCCGGCACGCACCGTATATACAAGTGCCAAGGACAAGGAGAGAGACAGTACTTGTAAGCAAAATAATTTATTTGACATCAAAGTTACAGGATAGTCAGCACAGCAGAATGAGACAATTTTATGCATAAAACTGTTCTGGAGCAGACAAAGCTTTCCGTTCAGTGGATATCCCAAAATGTTCAACTGTGAGATAACTTCAGGGTCTGTTATGTGTGAATTCAGGTCAGGGCCTCTCTTCTGACTAAGGGGGGAAGTGCAAGCAGAGTCTTACTTACCTGGTGGAAACATTGGAATGCAGTTTGTGCAGTCTGGTGTGGTGGGGGTGTCTGAGTTGTGTGCACGCATATTTATAACAAAAGGCAGTTAATGGCCCACTAATGTGGACCCACTAATGGTTGGTTTGGACTAAGGGTCTTTTGACCCTCTTTCAGGACTTCTGGGGGGAGGTCGAAAATCCTGGGACTTCTAGTGTTAAACACAGTACATGTACATCACAAAGGGTATAGAGATCTTAGCTTTTTCTATCAAGATAAATGAATAAAACATTAACTATTATGTGGTCTCAATGCTCACATGTTGTTTCAAGACATTTTAAACTGTCTTTGCTTGTCTGAGCTATCACTATAGATTGCTATACAGCTGCAAAACAGTTTGTCAATACTCAAACAATTAAAAATCCACTCTGACTTACTTACAACAACTCCACACTGTGTGCAGTGTTTTGCCTGACATCTTCTGCCATGGTGGGGTGCTCACAGGGGGAGAAACTTCTGTTTTCTGCGCTAGTTTAGTGCTGGCAATTGTTGACTGGGGTGGGGGGTTAGTATGTTTGAGAGAAGCAGAGTGCTACATCTGTAGCATCTTAGCTAATACATCTATAGTGTGTGCCGTTTTCTTAGTGCCATGTTAGTTCCAGCAGTTTTCAATGTAGTGTGTGTGTGTGTGTGTGTGTGTGTGTGTGTGTGTGTGTGTGTGTGTGTGTGTGTGTGTGTGTGTGTGCGCGTGTGTGTGCGTGTGTGTATGGGGGTGTGTGTCTAGGATGTGTGAAAGAAGTAGAGCATGCTCAATTCACACAAGGAGAGCTGTTGGTCAAACTACTTCTTGTTGCTCTCCAAAATATTGATTCAAGTGTTTGTTGAACATTCTGTTAAGATACACCAGAATGCAGGAAATGACATCTACTTTATTAAAAATGTTCTGGGGGAGGACCCCCCCCACATACGCAGCAGTGTAACACCCCACTTCCCACCATTGCAAATGCTTCTGAAGCCAATGAACTGGAGTTTACACAACTCTTGTTAAACTTTGCATTTTCCACATTTTTTCCCAAATACAGCCTAATTTTTCCAATTTGCTTTCCATTCTCACTGGAAATTATTGTTTTTAAACAGGAATTTTCCCTCTCTATGTAAAAACAACAAAGGAAACAGCAAGCTGCTAGGGAG
>JBBPBX010000343.1:0-14533 GCA_038048925.1 Garcialebias charrua
GGTGTCCCTATTGAGTTTGTTGATTCCTATAAATATCTGGGTATCCTGATCGATTCACATCTCTCTTTTAAACTCCACGTGGAAAACCTAGTGAAGAAATTGAAAGTTAAACTGGGTTTCTTTTTCAGAAACAGATCATGTCTAACACTGAATGTTAGGAAACGCCTTGTATCTGTGACTTTCCTTCCCTCCATTGATTACGGTGACATTCTCTACATGAATGCTCCTACAAGCACCCTGCGGATGTTGGATGTTGTCTATCATGGTGCACTAAGATTCATAACTGGCTGTGATTATCGTACCCACCACTGCACCCTGTATTCACTGGTTAACTGGACATCATTAACCTCACGCAGACTCTTCCACTGGTACATTTTCATCTTTAAATCACTTCTTGGTCTGCTGCCCTCATACATCTCCTCCTACATGTCTTTGCGTGAGTGCAGCTACAGTGTGCGCTCTCAGGACATGATTACCTGCAGTGTTCCGTCAGTGAGGACTGAACTTGGAAAAAGGGCCTTCTCCTACTCCGCTCCTGCTTCATGGAATATCTTACAAAAAGATCTGAAGCTCTCGACCTTGACTTCTCTAAATGGTTTTCAGAATCTGTTGGAATCCTGGCAAAAACCAATGCAGATTTGTTCCTGTCTTTGATTTTATACGTCTACCTTATAATGTTTTGCTAGTTTTTTGATACTTTGTTAAAAAAAAAAAAAAAAAATCTTTTGTTTTTTTCTCTCTTTTTGTTTTCTATTGTTTATTGTTTGTTTGTTTATTGTTTAATGAAATTCTATCACTGCTGTTCATTGTTCTTTAGTTTTAGCAGGTCGCTTTCGTAAATGAGCCCATGAGGTTCAAAAGATTTACCTGACTAAATAAAGGTTGAATGAATACACTGTACTATCTTATCAGAACCATGATGCTGATATACACTGTACTATCTTATCAGAACCTGCTATATATGATGCTGATATACACTGTACTATCTTATCAGAACCATGATGCTGATATACACTGTACTATCTTATCAGAACTATGATGCTGATATACACTGTACTATCTTATCAGAACTATGATGCTGATATACACTGTACTATCTTATCAGAACCATGATGCTGATATACACTGTACTATCTTATCAGAACCATGATGCTGATATACACTGTACTATCTTATCAGAACCATGATGCTGATATACACTGTACTATCTTATCAGAACCATGATGCTGATATACACTGTACTATCTTATCAGAACCATGATGCTGATATACACTGTACTATCTTATCAGAACTATGATGCTGATATACACTGTACTATCTTATCAGAACCATGATGCTGATATACACTGTACTATCTTATCAGAACCATGATGCTGATATACACTGTACTATCTTATCAGAACTATGATGCTGATATACACTGTACTATCTTATCAGAACCATGATGCTGATATACACTGTACTATCTTATCAGAACCATGATGCTGATATACACTGTACTATCTTATCAGAACCATGATGCTGATATACACTGTACTATCTTATCAGAACCATGATGCTGATATACACTGTACTATCTTATCAGAACCATGATGCTGATATACACTGTACTATCTTATCAGAACATGATGCTGATATACACTGTACTATCTTATCAGAACCATGATGCTGATATACACTGTACTATCTTATCAGAACCATGATGCTGATATACACTGTACTATCTTATCAGAACCATGATGCTGATATACACTGTACTATCTTATCAGAACCATGATGCTGATATACACTGTACTATCTTATCAGAACTATGATGCTGATATACACTGTACTATCTTATCAGAACCATGATGCTGATATACACTGTACTATCTTATCAGAACTATGATGCTGATATACACTGTACTATCTTATCAGAACCATGATGCTGATATACACTGTACTATCTTATCAGAACCATGATGCTGATATACACTGTACTATCTTATCAGAACTATGATGCTGATATACACTGTACTATCTTATCAGAACCATGATGCTGATATACACTGTACTATCTTATCAGAACTATGATGCTGATATACACTGTACTATCTTATCAGAACCATGATGCTGATATACACTGTACTATCTTATCAGAACCATGATGCTGATATACACTGTACTATCTTATCAGAACCATGATGCTGATATACACTGTACTATCTTATCAGAACCATGATGCTGATATACACTGTACTATCTTATCAGAACTATGATGCTGATATACACTGTACTATCTTATCAGAACCATGATGCTGATATACACTGTACTATCTTATCAGAACCATGATGCTGATATACACTGTACTATCTTATCAGAACTATGATGCTGATATACACTGTACTATCTTATCAGAACCATGATGCCTTAGGACAACGGATGCAAATTAGCTATTGTGCTAACTCCGGCATATTTACATTGATGCTAACTGCTGTTATGTTGATTAATATGCATTGTCCTAACTTAAATAAATAAATAAATGAAATGAAATGAAACTATGATGCTGATATACACTGTACTATCTTATCAGAACTTTGGAACTTTCTGGAGTGTTTATGGATATCTCACCGGCTTTGTCAACCTCTATGCATAAATGTATTATGACATCGTTGTATGTTACAGCTTTATGTTTTGAGGTCTATTTAAAATGTTTTTCATCTTTCATACATATTAATAATAATGATAAAAATAATAAAAATCAAGAGCAAAAAAAAAAACAAAAAAAAAACCTGAAGATGTTTAGGGTTTATTTAGGATCTGGGAAGGATCTGATGTTTTTTTTTTAGTTACGACCCATAGAAACTGCTGAGATTTCCTCAAGTGACAGAAGACAAATAAACGTCTCGAGAACTATTCCTTTACAAAAGAAACAGAACATTTGTTGTAAATTCAACATTTGTCATTACGATGAGGAAATCTGATCCCATAGATCAAATCATGCAGAAGTTGTTTAATCACTAAAACGTATTTTCAGAAACTGAATCTTACGTCCAAAGCCACCTTTCCTGCATTGTTTGATCTGAACATAACATAGATAGTTCTTTTGAATTAAGCCTAAAGAGGAAGAAGCAGAAGTTTCTCTGCTGCTGCTCTGAAACCTCACACTTCAGCTCCAACATCCTCTTCCTGTCCGAAAGCTGAACAACGTCAAACAGCGTGAATAATGCTGCACAGGAAGCAGTTATTAGTGAAAACTCGTTCACCGGTTTGCCTCGGGGTCCCACAGGATCTTTGCAGTTGCTTGTGACTGACAAAGCCTCGTTGGTGCTGCTGACCTCTGGACTCGTGCCAGCCCCCAACTTTCCCCTGAAACCACTGAAGCTGAGCCAGGGAGAGTTGGCGGATCGTCAGCGATGTCCAAGAGGGGAGGAATGTTCAATTAATGCTCGCCTGAAGCGGCCCAGAGCTCCGCTCATCAACCGGATCAAAACAACTAAATACACAAGAAAACAAACGAGATTGTTTGGGCGCGTTGTTCTCAGAGGTCTTGAAAGCAAATTAAAAATGTGAATAAAATTATTTTCTTATTTTAAATACTAAAAAAACATGCTTTTTTTTTAATTTTATTTTTTTTGTATAAGCGACACGCCGATGTCCCCCATCGCTGAGGGATTTAAACGGTGCAGTGCACGTTGGGTCAATAAACCTGAAACCAACGTTGGAGGTTCACTGCAGGTTAAAACCTCAGCATTTTATCTTCTGTCCACTCTCCACATGAAAATGTTTATTGGTCCTGCAGTTTTCAAGCTAGTTCCACAAATCATGAATCAAAACGTTCAGCTCTTTCAGGACAATCCTGCTATGACTTGTGGTGTTGGTGCAACTTTAGCTTTTTGAAATATTTAGCCCTTTCTGCCATTTTTTTTTCCTCACAGAAAATGAACTGAGCTCATTTTACATCCTTCAAATCTTTAGATCTGTTTTCAACTTTTTGCTGCTCCTTTCACGTTTTGTTCTGTTTCAGCTTCTTTCAGCTTCCTGCTGCAAATTTAAACTGTTTTTCAACTTTCAGCTGTTTTGTGCTCCTTTCTAATTCTTTCTGCTGACTACAACATCTTTGTGCTTCTTCTAACTTCTTTCTGCTCCTTTCAGCTTGTTTCTGCAAGTTTCAGCTTCTGCCTTTTCGGCTACTAATTATCTGTTTTTATAAAATGTAGGTCTTTTCAGCAAATTCCACACTTTTAGCACCCATTTCAACTTTTTTCAGACTAATTCAGCGAAAATGTGCTCTCTCTACATCTTTTTGGTATATTCTTTCTGTGTTTTTAACTACTTTGTACTTTCCAGCTGTTTCTTTGCTAATTTCATATTTTTTTCAAATAATTTCCACTTTTTGTGCTCATTTCTGCTTCTTTCAGCAAACGTACCGTGTTGGGCAAACATGTTTTTCTGATTTCTTCTGCTAATTTAAACCTGTTCTACCTTTTCAGTAATTTTTTTTTAGCATTTTTTAGCTAATTTCTACGGAAGCGTATTGCAGCAGCTGTTTTCGGATAAATTCAAGTTTTTTGGTAGTTTCTGCTACTTTCAGCTTAATTAACTTCATTCTATAAATTTTAGCTCATGCTGCTTTCAGCTTTTTTCCTGCTACTTTCAGCCTTTCCTGATAAATAATGTTAACTTAATTTTTTATATATACTGTACATCAGGGGTCACCAACGTGGTGCCCGCGGGCACCCGGGTGCCCCCAAGGACCATTTGAGGTGCCCCCAGACCTGTTCTAAAAATAGCACAACTCACTACTAAGCTGCATTTAATTTTTCATTTTATTCAGTTGTTATTCTTTTTTTGTATTTATGTATATTTTAAAATCTCTATCTTAAAAATATGTTCATAAAAATGTGTATATTATACATTTTTTTTTCAATTTCCGCTTTGTTATTTCCGAAGACTTTATCAAACTGGTGCCCTTTGTATGACTCCGTACCTACAAAGTAGCTCTCAGTTTCGAAAAGGTTGGTGACCCCTGCTGTACATGTTTTTGTTCAGTGCCCTGAAACGACTTTTGTTGTGACTTGGTGCTATATAAATAAACTGAATTGAAATTTGAAATTATGCTATCTCAGCGACCTTTTAGCTGCTCTGAGCTAAATTTAGCTTTTTTTTTGGCTAATTCCACATTCTTTTAGCTCATTTCAGCTCATTTCAGCTCCTTCTGCTTCTTTCAGATAGGTTAAGCTTCTTTCTGCCTTTTCATCAACTTTTCAGCTTTGTTTTTTGTAGCTAATTTCAGCTTTTAAAGCAAGGGGCCGAGATGGTGTAGAGGCAGGGCAGCCGGCTCAGGACCAGAAGGTCTCGGGTTCGATCCCCGGTCACTGCATACCTCGTTGTGTCCCTGGGCAAGACACCCAACCCCGAGTTGCTCCCAGTAGGACTGGCAGCGCCTTGCATGGCAGTGTACCGCTACGGTGTATGAATGGGTGGATGGTTGGTACTGTGAAGTGCTTTGGGGCCCCTCATAGGGGGCTGGAAAGTGCTATATAAGTAAGCTCCATTTACCATTTTAAGCTAATTTCCTAGTTTTTGTTATAATTTCTGCTTATTTAAACCTAACCTAGTTCTTTCTGCTTTCTTCTAACTTGGGCTATTTTCAGCTAGATTTCAGCATGTTTTAGCTAATTTCAGCTGCTTTTCATCAAGTTCTTTGGCAATAAGTATTCACACTGCATTTTTGCAGGAAATGAAATTTCTCTAGTTATTTTTTTTCTTCTTCCGTCGGCTGCCCTTCTTCCGGGGTCACCACAGTGAACTAATTTTCACGAACACNNNACCACATGCCCTTCCTGACGCAACCACAGACCACCGAGCTACCACAGCCCTCTGTGTGGAGCAGAGAGCTGATATCTGGGGCACCTGAGAGGATGATGGGGGTTATGGGCCTTGCTCAAAGGCCCAGAGTGGGGCAAATGAGGGTGGAGGCAGGTGCAGGTGTTTCACCTTTTCCATCCACATTTTGATGTTGTCAGTCCGGGGAACTGAACCGGCAACCTTCTGATCCAACCTCTACACCAGAGGTCACCAACCTTTTTGAAACTGAGAGCTACTTCGTGGGTACGGAGTCATACAAAGGGCACCAGTTTGATAAACTCTTCGGAAATAACAAAGCATAAATTGAAAAAAATGTATAATAAACATATTTTTAAGAACATATTTTTAAGATAGACATTTTAAAATATATATAAATACAAAAAAAGAATAACAACTGAATAAAATGAAAATTTAAATGCAGCTTAGTAGTGAGTTGTGCTATTTTTAGAACAGGTCCGAGGGCACCTCAAATGGTCCTTGGGGCACCCGCGGGCACCGTGTTGGTTACCCCTGCTCTACACCAACACTCCCTCGCGTAGCAGGATGCAAATAAAGATTAATAAAACACGTTTAAATGAAAATGAGCATGTAACAGTTTAAAAAAGTGTTAAAAAATATGTTAAGTGTACAGAAATAAACCATTTTAATCCATCAGTAACAGCAAGTTTTACCCTAATGGTATAAACTGAGCTTGAAACCTTTTTGAACAAAAATAATGTCTTTACTTTTATTTTAAAACACAGTTTTGAAGGAGCAAATTAAAAGGAGTGAGGTGTTGCTAGTCAGAGGGCAACGAAAGGAACAAAGCCAGTTTCATTACGGAGCTCTTCAGTAAAGCAGAGAGGTCCCAGAGGAAAACACAAAGAGGAGGCAACATCCTTAATGACTTAATGATGCTGCCGGTCGCTTCGTTACAGCTGAATCAAGAGTAAAGTCTGTGCTTTCCTTTAAGACAGCACTTGTGTTAATGCACGAAGGGTTACTCTGAAGAGCAGGGCAGGTTTATTCTTTAATAAACAGCGAACATATACAGTATGCCTCACGCCGTGGGCAGGCACAAACTTTCAGTTTTGCCTCAGCAAATAACTTTTTTGTTGCTTTTAAGTGAGAATTCAGTCCAAGTTTCTATTTAAAACATGTCAGTTTGACTGATGATGTAAAATCCTCCCTGATTCCAGCTGAGGAAACTCACAACAAAAGCAACAGAATCGAGCATTTGCCCCAAACCTGCATCATCAGCATACTGTGTACTGCAGCTGTGGGTTAACCCAGATACATACGTGGAGCTGCTTCTCTGGCGGCTGATTGGCTCACGCGCTTTTTCACCTGTGGTTTGGTTTTTAAAACAAGCTTTGGCTTCTTCCTGTTGACCTTTGGTTTCTTCAGAGATGGTTTGGACTTCTTTGCTACCTTAACGCTCCGTCTGAGTCTCCTTGCTATAAAAAAGGGCAAAACATTTTCTGTACTGAACAGGATCAGTCTTTCCGATGAAAACTGTTGACCATCAAATGTATCCATCCATCCATCCATCCATCCATCTTTACCCGTTTCTTCCTTTTCCGGTTGCGCGGGCCACTGGCGCCCATATCCAGCTACAGGTAGTCCTCGGGTTACGACGGTCTCGAGTTTCAATGAAAAGCCTTATTTCGAGTTACGCAGTTTTACGTCATAAACGTCGTGACGCAGCGACGGAGGAATACAGTATTGAACTGTACGCGGTGCAGGAATACGGCGGATGGACCGGTTTTACGTCGTAAACGTAAAGCAGTGGCGGAAAATATTGTACTGTACGCGGTGCAGTGGCGGAGGAATACTGTACTGTACTGTGAACGCGGTTTTACATAGTAAACGGAAAACGGAATACAGGTACGGCAGATGGACCGAGGAGAACGGCGTCAACAGCAACTTAGTAGGCCATTAACTCTTTTTGCCCTTCATTGTGGCTCCCAAACGTATGTGTTTTTTGATAATTATGTAGGGTACTGTGTTAGGATAGGCTAAGTGCTTGGTAATACAGTACTGTACATGTATATGGTGCAGTATGTACGTATATTCCGACTTACGTCGAAAATCGGTTTACGACGCCGCGTAGGAACGGATCTACGTCGTAAGTCGAGGACTACCTGTATTACTGTGCAAGAGATGGGGGGACACCCTGGACAGGTCTCCAGTCCATCACAGGCACACAGAGACAAACGACCATTCACTCTCTCACTCACACCTAGGCAGTGCTTATTAAACCGGTCCGGGGGCCTTTCTGGGTGGAGTTTGCATGTTCTCCCCGTGCATGCGTGGGTTTTCTCCGGGTGCTCCGGTTTCCTCCCACAGACCAAAAAACATGCATGTTAGGCTGATTGGTTAACTCTAAATTGACCCTGGGTGTGAGTGAAACAGGTCCCTCTTGTGAATGAGTCCCTGTGGCTCAACGAGACTAGCCTGTATAGGTTGAATGAATGAAAAAACCAAATTACCAAATGATGCCAGAACACACACACACACACAAACAAAAAAACGTAGATGTCATTTCCTGCATTCTGGTGTGTTTTAACAGGTGCTTAAGCATCTATATTTATTAACGTTTGTAAACAATTGATTCAGTAACTATTTTAGGGAGCAACAAGAAGTAGCCTGACCAATAGCTCCCCTTGTGTGAATAGAGCATGCTCCGCTTCTCTCACGCATTCTACCCCCACATGTGCTTCAATTCTCAGTTGTTTAGTTGTGCAATGAGAAGGCTTTTTAAAATGAAAGTAAACTGGATTGTCTTTTTAACATTTTCATCGCTGTTATTAAAAAAAAAAATTGGCATCTTTTTTCATTCATTCATTCAACCTTTATTTATACAGGCTAGCCTCGTTGAGCCACGGGGACTCATTTATAAGAGGGACCTGTCTCACTCTAGCCTGGCCCTCGCCTTCCTGCACAGCTCCGCTCAATTCTCATTTCCCTTCACTGCACAGTCTGGGACTTCTCCCATAGACAACGATTTCTCCGGCTGATTTTTGACCGGACCAATCAGAGAACAGAAGGGGCGGAGTTTTTGGCCCCTAACCCACGCCCCCACCTGTCCCAGCGCAGCCAGCGAGCAGCCGCATGTTCTCATTCAAAGCGATGCAGGACTGTTTTATATGTGACACAAATGTATTAATTTCCCCTTCTTAATCCCTTATCTGGAGTTTTCTTTTGTTTTTTTGGCCAAAAGTCAAGTGATCGCTCCCTCCTCCTCCTCCTCCTCTCCCTCCGCTATGAGGAAATGCCTCAGGTTGTCACGAGAGAATTAAACTCGGGTTTTACGTTGCTGCCCGAGTCCCATCAGATTTTCTGGTCTTCTGGTGTGCTGGACCAGCGATCCATGGTTTTATTTTATTTTTTTAGAACGTTTTATTAACATATAAACACAGAATATGCAGCGGCAGGCTGCAGCGAGAGAAAATGCTGCAGGAGGCGGAGCAGATGTCAAGTTCAACAGACCACGGGGGAGCAGCCATATATGGCTCTGAGGGGGAGGGAGCAGAATGCTTTTCCCTGTTCAAAATTTTTCTAAGATCCAATGGTTTTGTTCCTCAGCAGAGGCCACGCCTCCAGCAAGAATCGGTTCTCTATGGAGAAAGTCCAGACCCTAGTACGAAGCAAAGTGAAGGACAAGGGTCTGGTTTTAACCAGGCTAGTCTCACTCACACCCAGGGTCATTTTAGAGTTACCAATCAGCCTAACATGCATGTTTTTGGACTGTGGGAGGAAACCGGAGCACCCGGAGAAAACCCACGCATGCACGGAGAGAACATGCAAACTCCACCCAGAAAGGCCCCCGGACCGGGATTTGAACCGGGGACCTGCTCGCTGAGAGGCAGCAGCTCTACCAGTTGTGCCACTGTGCTGCCAAATCTTGCCAAATCCCATCTTTGATGTTATGTAGTACGGTAATGTGATTACAGTACCCATAAACATTTTTCTTGTATTTTTAATAAAGGTAGTCATCGACTTATGACAGCCTCGACTTACGACGTTTCGGGGTTACATCTCATAAAAAAAAAATAAAAAAAAAACTTTTATTTTAAATTTTTTTATTTTGAAAGCCGAGTTCCGACTTCCTTCCTGTTTTGACGGCAAAAGCAGTAGCTTGACAGCGGAAAACCACAGAAAGATCCGCTCTGGACGGAGCTTCACGGCACCATCAGCAAAGCAGTGGACTTTGGTGGAGATTAAACGCTCTGGACAGAGGTTGACGGCGGTTTTACAACGGAATACGACAGATGGACCGAGCTGACGGCGGTTTTACGTCGTAAACAAATACTGGACGGACGGAGGTAGGCCACCGTACAGCAAGCTACAGTAGTTAGCCAGCTAGCTCCCTTCATGTGAATGGAGCCTGCTAGGGAGGAGGGAGATGATTCAACTTGCTCCTTCGTCTTTAAAAACTGTGTTAGGATAGGCTAAGTGCTTGGTAACTGTACATTTATTTATTTATTTCATATTTAATTTTTATTTATTTTTAGTATGTACGTATTTTCCAACTTATGTTGAAATTCGAGTTACGAACGAGCGTAGGAACGGAACTTCGTCGCAACTCAGGGACCACCTGTATTTCTAATTAAATTGCCCGTGACTGTACTCTAGGGAGCGGAGATTTTTTTAAGGGTAGAAGCAGAAATGCTTACTTGAAGGGGCAGCTCTGATTTAGCTCGTAAGTGGCTGTTATGTTTAAAATTAATGTTTATGTAAATCATTTTCAGATTATATATCCAATATACGTTTTATTAATTCAAGGCAGTCAAATTTGTTCATAACTTTATTATTAGTCAGCCTGAGAGTTCCCGGATCCTGTTCCGGCAGTTACCGGTTCAAGTTAAGCCCTGCACCTAGGGACAATTTAGAGTTACCAATCAGTCTAACATGCATGTTTTTGGTCTGTGGGAGTAAACCAGAGTACCTGGAGAAAAGCCACACATGCACGGAGAGATCATGCTCCACCCAGTAAGGGCGCGGGTTGGGATTTGATCAGACAACCTTTTCACTGAGGCAGCAGCTGTACCAACTGATCCACCGTGCCGCCAGATAAAAAATAAAATAAAATTTACTTAAAATTTTATGCAACTTTTTCCAAATTGAAGTTGTAACTTGACTTACAGAACATGGTATAAAAAAGTAACTTGTCAATTTTTCCTCTGGTCTGAGAGTCACACATCTGGTTTTCATCAGCCCAACAGTGTCCCCCCCCCCCAACACACACACACACACATACATACACACATACACAAACACACACACTTCCTTCCCAAACAGACATACCCTCTCGTTTTACAGATCTGCAAACCTTCACAGAACAGCTAAGCAAGCTTGTAGTTGTTGGGCAGATTCTTCACCAGTGACTCATGGATCAGCATCAACATGTGCATGATAAAACTCTTATTTAAACTCCATCAGTGCTGAGTTTGTGTAAATTAGTAAAGAAAAACAAGCTGAAATTAAAGGTTTTGGATATATTCAATGTGACGACTCACACCTCCAGGGTTGAAGTTTGCAAAACAAAGTTAAAAAAAAAATGGTGCAAATAAGAACATTTGAGCATTTTTTTTAAAAAGATGCTTGTATTACTTTGGAATGGTCTAGAGGACAATGTAAAAAATGCGAAGTCCATACTATTTAAGAAAATGATTAAAACTATTTTGTTGAAGAGTTATATTTAAGTTTATTCTAATTCAACAAATTATAATAGGTATTTTGTGTATACTTTTGATGAGACTGTATACTTCAATAAGTATATACATGTTTGAATTGATTGTGTAATAAGGAGCATATATGATAAGAAATGTTTTCTTCTTCTGCTTCCTTTCATTTTGTTTTTTGTTTAATTTTCTTTCTAAAAATGGTCATTGTTTTTAATATGAAATGAATAAAATTATACAATACAATTACAGGAATAGTCTATTATCATCAAATGTCCCTTTCTGTGTGAATATGTAGTTTGATTTGCAGTCACCCAGTTCCAGAGGTCCAGTTTCATCTTCGTCTTGTGTTTTGGAGCCTCTTCTCTCTGGTTTGGGTCGTTCTGTGATGGTTCTTCTTCTTGACTTTCTGTAGCTGGTTGTGAATTCTGTGGTGGGAACCACAGTGGCATTAGGGCTCCCCTCAGAAAAAAAGCTCTGAGTCGAGATGGACTCTACACCTGAGATCGCAGCAGTGATGCTAAAAGCAAGAGCAAAGAAGTCCAAATGAAAAACCAGAAGCAAAGAAACGTGGAGAAGCCCAGCCATGGTGACCCTCCTGAGCAGGAAGAGCTCAAACACTGAACCCTCAACAACCCTGCTCAGGCCGTCAAGCTTCTTCTCTGAAAACTGCTTCCCTTCACACCCAGCTTCATCTGGAAACTAAAACTGATTACAGCTTGATATTGGAGTAGAAGATTTAGCTTCTGTGCACATGGAAAAACTGAGCTTTTGTTCCACGACTTCATGTTTTCCTGGTAAAAAAAATTGCCAAAAACAAAAACTCAAAGTTATTTAATAAACACAAATGTCACATTTCATTATTTTATCTCTGATGCTAATGTTTAATAGCAGCAAGAAAAGCAAGAGAAATAAGAAAAGTCAGATTGAATTACCATTATCATTGATGACAAACTGACATGGAAACAACACATAAATTCTGTAAGAATAAAAATAGCTAAATCGATTGCAGTACTGTACAAAGTCAGAGACCTATTGAATGATAAAGCTCTGTATTTGTTGTATAACACAATCATTGTTCCACACTTAATCTATTGTATTGATGTTTGGGGGAATGCGTGTAAAACAATCACAAAGCCTATTTTTGTATTACAGAAAAGAGCTGTAAGAATTATCACTAGAAAACATTACCGTCATCCATCAAGTACATTATTTTATCAACTGAAGTTATTGAAGTTCCATGATTTGGTAGACTATAATATTTTATCAGTTATGTATAGGGCTCAAAATAATGCATTACCTTTAAATATCCAAATGCATTTTGTTAAAAGACAAAGTTGTTATAATCTTAAAGGTTCAGTATGCAGTTTCTGTAGAACTGCAGCACTTAGAAATATTTTCAACAGGCAAAGCATTCTGATCCCTCCCCCTCAGAGCCATATGTGGCTCTGCCCCCTTGTGGTCTGTTGAATTTCAAATTCAAGCTCTGTTTTTATTGGCTGATTCAAATTCAAGCTCTGTTTTTATTGGCTGATTCAAATTCAAGCTCTGTTTTTATTGGCTGGTTACAAACTCTGTTTTTATTGGCTGGAAAATGGCGGGTCACCTTTTCTTTTTAGAAATGCTTATTTACCACCTGGAGAAGCAAGGGGACAATATTTTTTTTAATTTTTTTTCAGAGATTACCTGGCTAACATCAGTCTGTCAGGAGGTAGTGACAGAGTGAAGAAATATGTTCATAAAAAAAGCTACATACTGCAGCTTTAAGGGGACAGAGATGTTTGTAAAACCACAATTCAGAACTAGTTTGAAGGGACGTTCTACCTCAATCCAGGGAATTAGATTATGGAATGGCTTGGAGAATGTAGTTAAAAATGCCAAGTCAATGTTTACATTTAAGAAAATGATCAAAACGAATGTGTTAAAAAATATATGAAATAGCGTAATGTGTATTGTATTAGTTAGAAAATTAGAAAGAGTTAGTCATTTTGTACTGTTGGTTGAAGATTATTATTGTTTAATCTGATTGTTGGAAAAAAGGGGCAGATATAATAAGATTTATTCTTCTTTCTGCTACCTTTCATTTTTTTATATTTTGTACATTATCATTTATGGGATTGTCTTGTATTGTTTCTTTTGTAAAAAATGAACAAATTTAATAAACATAAACATAATAAACATGATTACCTTCATGCTCACATCCTCTGTGCTCCTCACTGTTCAGGATCAACTCAGGCTTTTATTTTGAAGGCTCTACCCACTCCTGTAGAGCAGCTGCAGTCACCAGCCAACTGCTTCATTTCCATCATCCACAGCTCCATTACAAAAACATGAATCTGCTGTTATTTTAGAGGAAACGTGCAAACTCATTTCAAAACTCAGACAAGTGAACGGCAGCGTGTTCTGGTCTTATTCTGTTTGAAGAAATACAAAAAATACACTACAATTCAACTTCAAATACTGGCTATTTTCACAATTTTTATTAAAATATGGCTTGAAAACTGTTGAGACATTTTAAATGTTCTACAAGTTGTAAAGAGGGGACAAACAAAATGTTAAGAAGTCCCAGATTCACCTCCAAATCCACTTTTTTACGTCCAATTCTTGTTGACAGAAGACCTTATATTTGTACTTTCAATAAGCAGACCAGGCATCAAAGTTCATGCTCAATAATCCAAGTAAAAACATCCAAAAAAAGTTCAGAAAGGTCATCTGGACGGTTTCTTTTTATTAATTTTTTTTGACCAGATCATTTATAGATCAGGGCTGTTCAAAAGGTGGCTCAGGGGACAAATCAGGCCGACAGATGAGCTCAGTTTGGCCCAGCACCAATGCATTCATTTTCAAATTAAACTAGATTTTAAACTGGTAAACAAAAACTTAATGACAATAACTGCTGGAGGTCCGGCCCCCGAGCTCCCTGGCTTTAAGTAACCCCCATGAGCGTTAAAATTTTAATTGAATATTAGCTCTGGTTTATATCATTATATATACAGTACAGTATATATATATATA